>CAIGQQ010029159.1:0-17850 GCA_903798035.1 Danio albolineatus
CTCTCTCCCTTTGCTCTGCATGGTAGTTTCTTACTCTGGCTTCATGTTCTCAGTTCTGACCCACTTACCGCCATTTGCGTCCAGTCTGTCCCCTGCAGGGTGGGTGAAGCTAATTTAAGATCTCTGCTTTTCCCCCTCCATACTTCCTCCTCCTCCTCCTCCCAACTTTATCTCTCGTTCTCCTGTCTGCTTGTGCTCTGGAAGAGTTTGAGTATAAGATCTCAGCTCTGGAGGGGTTGGTTTGTCGTGTTGGAGTGAATATGGTAATTGATGTTTGATCCGTGAGCTGAATGTGTATTTCTCCCTCCCCCTCCTGACTTGGTCACCTGAGTTTGATTCAGCCAATTACTTGGTTTGCTTGACTGTCAGACAATCAGCCCCCCAGAAGGCCTAACTTTCATTACACATGATTGGGGGAATATGTAGTGTCCTGTACTGTATATGGAAAAGAAGGGCTTTTTTTCCAATCCTCACACTTGCTCCGTTTCATTCATTCATTCATTCATTCATTCATTCATTCATTCATTAATTCATTAATTCATTAATTCATTCATTCATCCATCCATCCATCCATCCATCCATCCATTCATTCATTCATTTTCCTTTGGCTTAGTCCACAGCAGAATAAACCACCAACTTATTCAGGATACGTTTTACGCAGCGGATGCCCTTCCAGCCCCAACCCATTACTGGGAAACACCCATACACTCATTCACAACCAATCTCATACACTAGAGCCAATTTAGCGTGTTAAATTCACCTACTGTGAACTATGTGTTTGGACTGTGGGGGGAAACTGGAGCACCCGGAGGAAACTCATGTGAACTCGGGGAGAATATGCAAACTCCACACAGAAACACCAACTGGCCCAGCCGGGGCTCGAACCAGCATCCTTCTTGCTGTGAAGCAACAGTGCTAACCACTGAGCCACTGTGCCGCCTCTTGCTAAGTTTCATCACTTTTAAAGTAGACTTAATTTCAAAGATTGTTCTAAATGTTACTAAGCGTGCAGGCCCCAGCAAATATGAATTTTTAACATGTCCTACTGTAGGCTTAAGGCCTTTAACTTAAAACATTGCCTGTGACTGGCTATAAATATCGCACTGGCCATGAAATTGTATGTGCATTATGTAATAGAAAGCTGAATGAGCAATTGTGTTGACGACACATCTAATTGAGATTTTGTTTTTATTAAGAGCAAAGTAAGAAAGACGATTTATTCATAGAGTTATTTCATAAATTTTTTTGAAAACCTTGGGGAAACTCCTCTTTTGATTCTGGTGAGTAACACTGTTCCAACAGCTAAATGTACTCATATTTGGCTCTGGCAGCGAGCAAATTTTAGAATCCGCACAGACTGGATAAGAACATTTGCAGTTGTCATTTCTAAATGATTTTTGAGCGTTTATTGCGGAAGTTAAGCCCTGTTTTCTTCTGTCTAATTCTGTCTAGATTCTGGCAGGATTTGTAAATGACATATGGGCGTCGGGATGCAAGATTCAATATTTTCTTCTTTTGTTGTGTGGCATATTTTTACCCACGACATGTCAGGATTTTATCTAGACAGAATTGCGTAATCTATTGACGTTTGTAACCGACAAAATATAAAATTGTGTAATCTGAAGGGATTTAATGGGCCTACATTATTCTCTGCACCATTAAACCACCAGCAGCAGACTGAAACACTGTTTACTACCAAATGACCTGAACATCACATCAAGACACATAAGACCAGGCAAACTTTTTCAATCTTCTTTTGTTCAATTTTTGCAAGCCTGTGCAATTTTTTTTTTGTTCATATCTGACAGGCTGCAATAATAACACAATGAAGAATGCTGCTCACTGGATATTTCTCTTTTTTTAGACCAGTCTCTCTTAACCCAAGAGATGGGTTGTGTGTAGAAACTTCTGCATATCAGCAGTTTGTGAAATGTTCATACCAGTCAGTCTGGCACCAACAACCATGCCATTTTAGTTAGGCTTATCACAATATCTTTTGTTGTTGTTGTTGTTGCACCAAAATATATTGCGTTAAACAATACTACTGTCATTTTAAGACTATTTTATTCCACTCATTATATAATGCCAGATTAACAATATAATATCATCACCAGTGTTGGGGAAGTTTCTTTAGAATGTAATGCATTACAATATTGAGTTACTCCCCCAAAAAGTAACTAGTTAAGTTACTTAGTAACTTTTATGATAAGTTATGTGCAGTGTTTGGGAAATGTAATAGGTTACAGATTACAAATTACTCTATTTAAAATGTAATGAGTAGTGTACCTTTTCTATTACTTTGTAACAGTAAAGTATCTGATTACTTTTTGATATTTTTTCCTTTTTTACTGATTACTTTTTGACTTTTTCTGATGGATATTTTCAACTAAATAATTTTCAAGCATTTATGTATAGACGATATACATATAGCGCCACCAAAAATGAATTGAGGTCATGTCTGTGCGTTGTGGATATATTGATTATTGTAACATGCCTATTTTTAGTTGCCTTTTTTTCACCATTTTGATGTCTTTTTGAACTTCATCAGATTGTTTTTGATTGTTTATAAAATGCTCTGGCTTGCTGATATCTGATTGGCTAATTAGATATTTGCATTAGCTATAAGTTCAAAAAGTTTTCCTTGTAAGTGAAGTTTATTTATAAACTAATTTTGAGTGGATCAGTTGCTTATGATTGATTGCAGCTGGTCCCGCATAATCCAATTCATGATTCACCAATCAGATGATTCCTAAGCCACTATAAATACCCTAAGTTCCATATAACAGCCGTCTTCGTTTTTGAAGAATCCCCCCTTCCACCCCTACTCCTCCTCCTTTCCTAGATGTGTGACATGGCGGCCCAGTGGTTCCCACTGTTGCCTCACAGCAAGAACATCACTGGTTCTAGTCCTTACCAAGTCAGCTGACGTTTCTGTGCAGAGTTTACACGTTCTCCCTGTGCTCACGTGGGGTTAAGTTACTAATTCAAATCGACACCATCGACATCCTCCTAGTAAGTAATTATCTTTTCACAGCAATCACTATCTGTTCATTAGCTACTACAGCAGGGCAGTTCTCGAGATCTACCTGAGCTCAAACTCCCCTCCCACCTTGCAAACGGGAGGGAGCCCCGGGCTCGAGGATCTTATGAGCTCAGGGCCCTCTCCCAGGACAGCATGCCAAACAAGCTTTATAATCAATCATCAGCTAAGACCGAACTCTTAAAAGTAGCTGATAAGTGTAATTTCTAAAAACACAAAGGTTTGCGTTATGTCCAAAATCACATATGCTTCTTTTATAGTATGTGAAAAACTGTATGTGAGCAGAGTAGTATGTCTAAAGTATTCGAAAAACAGTAGGTGAGAACTATGACCTATTATTTCTGGCGAGATTCTGTTGTGAACATCCTATGGAGACTGTACTATCACATGAGGCCATGCAAGAGAATTTACGAACGGGAGTGAAGCAACTCAATTTACATGGGTCATGTGATCAAGTCATGTGATGATGTAGAACAGTACATCTGAAATTCATTCATACTACTTACATTCATACAGCATAGAACATGCTTTTATCATGGTTGGGAAGTAAGTTTAAATTCCAATGTAGTACCGCTACCTACACGAGTAGAATGCAAATTCGGACACAGCTTCTGAACAAGTGGAGCTTCTGAAAGTTACTTTGAGGGTCAGAGCTTTAACATTCCATTAGAGATGTGCAACAGATACTGGGTAACCAGAGCAGTAACACACACAAACACAGATAAAGAGAAAGAGGTTTCTGCTTTTCTTTGACTCCTCATGTTTTATACTGTCTCATTCCCTTACTGTCACTATTATGCTCACCTCTTCTGGCTTTCTCTTTCTGTGGGTTAGCAAAACTACAGTTGCGTGACAGGGTTCGAATCAGTGTTTCATAAGCAGCTGAATGAGGAATCTCTGTCTTTCTCAGGCTGTGTTTTGTGAGGCTGTAGGCTTTTGTTAGGCTTGGTTAAATTAGAGCTCTTCGAGTGACAGACTCACAAGAGACTCCAGGATTCTTTCAGGCTTGAGATATTTCACACAGATATTACAAAAGACCAGCCACCTTCAACCAGACTGTCTGTCTGTCTGTCTGTCTGTCCCTGGCATTTTATTATGCTGTCTGTCTGTCTGTCTGTACTTAAGTTCATTCTAGTGTTCTGTTCTTTCCGTTGTTCTAAAATTTGACCACCTGTTGTTCTGTCCCCATACGTTCAATATTAATGTTGTTGATATGATGTCTAATAATTTAACTTAGACTTTAGCATAGAACTTAGATTTAACAAAGACTTTTAGTAGTGGTGGGCAAAAATGAATCTCGATTAATCGTATGCAAAGTGAAAGTTTGTTTTGAGATCATTTAAGTTTTTGTACAGACAGTTTATATATATTGTGTGTACAAATACACACATGCATTCATATATTTGAAAAAAATGTTTATTTATGTTTAGATGTAAATTATATATGTATATGATACAAATTATATATAAATTTAAGTATCTATGTAACATCTGTCACAATCATCAGCGATCTAATCCTTGCAGAACTGGAGAACTGCACACACACACCACACTAAAGAACTACATATCCAGTCATGCACCGCTCACATACTGTACACCTGTTCCGGGTTCCATTGATTACACACACAAACAGCTGGAGGATTGTTATGAACTGATTACATGGACTATATACAGTTATACAGCTATACTATACAGTACACATGCACACCTCTGGGCTGAGTCTTGTTTATTTGTACTGTAAACATTACGACGTGTTTGCCTAGTCTAGCCATACCTTGCCTTGCCTTGCCTTGCCATACCATGTTTTGACCCTCCCTCTTTGTTGTTTGTTTTCGTTGCTTCCTGCCCGTACTGACCATTCGCCTGTTAATTGACCATTAATAACAATACTATTAATAATAATAACAATAATAACAATAATTATAAATATTATAGTGATTTCTGAAGGATCATGTGACTGAAGACTGGCGTAATGAAGCTGAAAATTCATCATTAAAATCACTGGAATAAACGATTACATTTAATTCTAATTCTAAAGTTTAATGTATGCAATGTTTATGAGCCCAGATAATCAAGAGAGATTACAAGATTAAAAATAGAATCAGTCAATTTAAAATGGCAAACATTCCATTTTAAATTGACTGACTCTTATTTGTCAATTATATCCTTATACACAAATAAATAATAAAATGTTAATATGTTTAAATGCAAGAATGACATTATTATTGTAAACAGAATGCCTATTGATGTTGATATTTTGAAGATGGCACTCTGTTTGCTGGTTGGTCTTCTTTATGATCATATAGAGACTCTTATGAAGCCCTTCTGAGTTCAGTGGTGTTGTAGAAAAGAGTGCATAGAGAAATAAACTCTTTTTCTTGCTTAAGGAGTGATATTTTTCCATAAGGATAGGCCTCAGTAGTTTGCTTTGCTGTTGTCCTGTTTCTGTGTTTACATCACACACTGTTCTCTCTCTCCCTGACTGACACTGGCTGGATTGTTTGAGTGTTGTTGTTTGGTCAGCTGACTCACAATAGCCCTGCTAAACTCCATTCTCTGTCCACCCAGTGTGCAGCATTTTTGTAGCAACGCAGCGCTCGCAGGTGCTCAGGGTTTCTGTCTCTTACACATGACAGATCAATGTTGATTTATCTCATTTGTTCACAAGCTAACCTACATTTAATGCATTTTGACATCATTTGTACAACTAGAAATTATTGTTATTGAAATATTTTATTATTAACTAGTGCATTCTCTTTCTTCTCCTCATAATTTTCTCTGACATTGTGAATTCCATTTTCTTTCCCGTGTTGTCATTATTTTATGATGTATTAACACCTCCTTCTCATTTCCTGCCTGCCCTTCATGTTTTGTTTTTGTTTCTTTTTTTTCAGGACGCAGGCAGAGATGGCCCATACGTGTCGCGGCACTATCAACCTTGCCACGGCACACATCGACACCGAAGATGCCTGCAATATTGTTCTGAGCAGTGGAGGGCGCACCTACCATCTGAAAGCCAGCACAGAGGTGGAGAGGCAGAGATGGGTCACAGCACTAGAGCTGGCCAAGGCCAAAGCCATTCGTATGATGAACGATCAGTCCGGTAAGACTCAGATTTTTGAGGTGATTGTTTTGTCTGCCAGAATGCATTATTGCAATTAAGAAGTTTAAAGGGCACCTGTTTTACCCCTTTTTCAAGGTTTAAGATAAGTCTTTTGTGTCTCCAGAAAGTGTCAGTAAAGTTTCAGCTCAAAACACCCATCAGATTATTTATTATACCTTTCAGAATATTGGGTTTTCTGCACTGAACACATTGTAGCTGTTTTTGTTGCCTGTGCCTTTAATGCTAGTTCTCCCCACCCACCATTCCCACACTTCATGTCAAAGACATGAAGGAAGCAGGTCTCACGTAACGCTTGGCAGAAATACTACAGTAAGAACTTTCCCAATGATTATTTAATGTATTTGTTGTGGAGTTAATGAGAACGATGAGTCAAACACAATGTCTTTAAAAAGTTCACACACACAGCGGACACACACACAGTGCCCGTGTTTAACTTTGCATGGCAAATGTGACAGGACACGTTAATATTCACTGCTGTATGGATATCCGTTATGTTGATGTACAAAGTGAACCTGATTTAACGTCCACTATCCGGGATTGAAGTGTCTTTTTTTTATAATTGTAGTGACATACGGCTGTGTTGATAAAAACGGTAAATCGCTGTAATTCATTACAAACATGCACAGTTTTAAAACATTTTAAACTTGTAAAACTGATTCTTGATCACATTTGATCTTGATCGATTTGATTGATGATCACATTGAGCTTAACAAATCTTTTAATCTCGGTTGGTTTGCACACTTCCTGCCTTGTTGATATGATTATACGTGTTACTACGGAGACATGTTAGTTCATGGCTGTCAATCAATTCGGTGGGTGGGGAAGCCGCACTCCTCAAAATAGTAAGGACTTGGATCCTATTTTAACGACAGGAAATTAAAAAAAAGAGACTTATTATGTTTAGATCTCTCCAATATGACTGTGGACACAATATACCTACAAATATGTCCAAACAGCTTACAAAAGATGATTTTCATCATAGGTGCCCTTTAAGGTCTGTGTGAAATCAAATATACATTGTTAATTTTCCTACCGCACATTGTTATTCTTTAGGTCAGGGGTGTCAAACTCAGAGGGTTGCAGCCCTGCACAGTTTAGTTCCTTCCCTGCTTTAACACACTGAACTGTATCATTTAAACAAGCCTAAATGACTCAATTAGTTTGATCAGGTGTGTTAAATAAAGGTTAAGTTAAACTATGCAGAACTGTGGCCCTCCAGGAACTGAGTTTGACACCTGTGCTTTAGGAGAACAATTAATCTACACAAGTTAACTGGCCCTTTCCATCCATGTTTGAAGTTGTGCTTATTTGTTGATGTCAGTTTGACAGCTTCAACCACAATATTCTTAACCACGCCCCTCTTACAGTTAGTTTGCTATGAGCGAATGATGCACAAAAAGAAAGTCCCGCCCCCTACTCAATATTATATTTCAGTTGTACAGTAGGTGCATCAGCATACTGAAATAAGTTTCAGCAACTTACAGTTCATGAGGACTTTAAATTGAATATTTTGATTTGAATAAATCGTCTATATTGTAATCGCACCTGCCATAGTCTCTACTGTTTATTTATTTGAACATTCTTGGAATAATTAAGTACGTCATAACTCATAATACTCTGCTTTTTGAAGCAACTCATGACACTAAGTAGGCTTTTTCACAATGTGACATATTTTCATGTGGTTTTAAAGCTTTTAAATGGTAAATGTTTGTGCTTTTAGACAATGGCCACACAGCCTCGCTAACACACTGTTATCAGTCTGGTAAGGTGACTGGGATTCTTACACAGAATTTGCATCGTGTTTGCAGAGTTGGTGTGTAGTTCAGAGTGAATACAGGGTGTTTGCAAGAAAATATAGGGCTCAACAACGAGTTTTTTTTTTCCAAAACTCCATCCATTATAAAATAAAATAAATAAATAAATATATATATATATTGTTAAGTTTCGTTTACATTTTTTTATGTTGTAATGTCTATTACAAACTCAGTCAAGGACATATCATCAGAAATGTTAATTATTAATATATATTAAGTGTAATGTAATTTTAATAAATATTTACTCAAAAAGAGCTGGTACCTAAACATCTACAATCTACCTCTGACAGTTATGAATTTGTGGATGCACTTACAAAATGTATCATGTTTTACTGACAATGTATCATAAATTTAAAGAGGTTTGTATGTTTGTAAGTCTTAGTGAGAATCCGACACAGGCCTCATGGGACAATAGACAGCTCTGTCAGCTGGTATTAAACCATCATGCTGTTGCTCAGGCAATCCTCTATTGTTGAGCCCTGGAATGATTGCATTTGGACTGCACTGGGTCAGAGATGTTGTTTTGCAGGGTTTGTTTGGTTTGCTCTCTCTGATGTGGGTCACTGCTTGGCTTTAGACAAGTCAAATATTTCTATCCATCGAACATGAATGGGTGGTATTAACCTTTGGCTTGAATCAAAACACAAATCTGTTAAAAATTCTTAATAATTGAATGTTATACCTGGCTAGATGACGCCTTTGGGTTTGAGGACTGCATGGAGCATGATTTTATGGCTTATGTTTATACGTAACAGTCCTTGTCAAAATTTTGGATTCCATTGTTGGCTTCTGAAGGACTTGTTTACATGCACTGAAGGACTCCAGCTACGTTTATTTTTGGGGTATGGATATAAACAGTTTGATAACAGCATTCGTTAATCAATAACCTCAAGTGCAAATCTAATTAATGCAATATAAATTAAATAATTTTGAGAATCTTATTTAGAATCAGATCAATACTCATATTATTACAGTACCTTCTATCTTACAGCTTTCTTTTGTTTCTGAAAGAGAAGTATGAGTAGTCATTATTTCCTTCATTAGAGCTGTTGCCGCATGTTTTTACAGAGGCATATTCAGATACAATGATCAGTATTGTTCCAGGGCGTACTATGGTTTGATTTTCATTAAAGTTAATGCACATTTTACAAAGTGTGGCAATTTAACAATATGTAGTCATTTAAATCTCAGGTGTCCCCAGAACATCTCTGCGAAGCTTCAGTTTAAAATACCTCATGAATTTATCATATCATGCCTGTTTTTCAGCAATAGCTATGCTGTTTTTGCTTGAGTCTCTTTAAATGCAAATGAGCTGCTGCCCCTCCCCCTTCTACAAGAAGGGCTTTACAACTCGTGCCTCAGTACCTCCAGTAACACCAAACAGAAAAAGTCAATATATTGCTGATATATTGCATTACATTTGTGATAGCATGGCTACAGCTGAAATCACATACTTCCATACTATATAGTTCACTAAAAACAGTATGCAAGCCGAGTATTATGTCCGAATTCATAGAATTAGAAAAACAGTGTGCGAGAAGTACCCGGTTGACCTATTACCTCTAGCGAGACTCTGAAGTGCGCACCTGATGGACTCTTAGCTATCCCGTGATGCATAGCAAGAGAATTCATGAGTGGGAGTGACACAACTGACTAAGTGGGTCACATGATCATGACAAAATGGCGGATATAGTACGTCCGAGTTCTATACTACTCACATCCATGATGTAAAAAACATACTTTTCTAACAGTCAAGTAGTAAATTCCAATTCAAATGCAGTACCTACTGAATATTAGGTGATTTCGGACATAGGCCATCTCTTCAGCACTACATCTGGGTACACACTTAAAATTGTTTAAGTCTTATTTTTAAAATGCTGTAGACTACAAACATAAGGAGAAAACAATCCTAGATTTCACAGTTTTGCTCTTAAATACAGTAAGTGGTGTTCTGTGATGTGACAATAGACAGCGCAGCAATAGATTTGAATGTGAAGACAGGTAATCGCATAATCTCAGAACTTGAAAATAAACATGCTGGACGAATAAACATTCCAACTGTTGCCAAAAATCAACAAGCTGATGCTCCATCTCCGCTGTCCAAATTTACTTAACTATTTGCTGCACCATTACTGTTGTTATGCTTCTGACTTTTTGTCAGCTTGCATTCTGATTGGATATTGTTTTGTTTCATGTAGTAATCTCCAGTTCATATATACGTGTTTGTCCTTGGGGTTCCCCTCACACATCACGATTGGATGTGCTCCCATCGCAAATCGTACACATTCAATATATTGAATATATGGTTCGTGATTGTAATGTTCCGCCTTTTTTCCCAGCAGATTAAGACACTCTTATCACACCTCACACCACAGGAAAATCTGATAATAATCTTTCAAGAGTTCGCACTTAGATATTGCTTGATAATATTAGCAGGTTTGGCATGCTGTCCCGGGAGAGAACCTTGAGCCCAGAGATAATTGAGCCCAGGAATCCTGCCTGGTCGATGAGCATTTAAGGGGGTATGAGATCAGGTAGCTCTCAAGTGCTCCCCCTGGTTAAGGAGGGATAGGGGGAGATGGGGTGGATGAGGGATTCTTCAAAAAACGAAGATAAGGGAATAATACTAGACGGCCTATTTATAGTACTGTATGTTTGGATTAATCCGATTGGCTTACTAATGATTACTGCTGGGAGACCAGCCACAGTCAATCATATTACATGCTCCTCTTGAAATTAGTTTGCAAAACTTCACTTAGAATCAGCAAGATGATCAGGACATTACATTGGATGTTCAGAAGAATAGAAAATGGATCAGCCTGATTATCACACTAAGGCAATCAACCAAACCCTTCCCCATAAAGATGCCTGATGGCAGAATTATTGAAATTCAGGATGTTGTGACTAGGAAGGACATAATTGAGGAACAGTTCTTACTTCCTTTGCAGTGCACTTTATCTTTTTTTTAACCTTTAACCCAGCTCTTTTTAACCCAGCTCTTTACAAATCTCAGCCCACAACATTACACACTAAAAGTGTAATCGAAAGTGTTAAAAAAACATTAAAGGACCCCTTTAAAATGTCAAGGTCCAAATGTTATCATGAAGACTGTCTAAATCACTCAGTGTGTTTGCCTGTTGGTTCTTTGGCAGTACTTGGGGTCAGTTCAGGTCAACACGTTTGCCATGTTACAGAACTGTCCTATATTTGAGACCTGTGACACACACAGCTGTCATTTCTCTGTGAGCTCCTGGAGCAGATGGCTTCTACTTTAGGGTAGAACTTGTGCTTTATGTAATCAATGCTGCAGATGCTAATCACAATGGAAATATTATCCTGTCTTTATAACCACAAAGAAAAGGTTTGTTAATTTTCCAAGCAGTCATTTACTCGGTTGTTCTTGGTTTGCATTTTTTTCCTACACTAGTGTGTTTATAACCCTCTTTGACATTAAAAACTATTGTCAGAATTTATTGAAGACACAAAGTGCATAAATCAACCATTACTTTTGTGGTTAATCTTGCTGCATATGCATAAGCACATCTACTGTACACCCATTATATTGAATTTTTGCTTTAGTTTTGTTGTTGATGTTGCTGAAGGAGGAGGGTTGCTAAAAAACAGACTGTGTGGAGGAAGATAGAGTATTTTATCCATAGTTAATTATTATGGCAGAATGCATAATGTCAACACATATCAATTACAAAGCTGTATTACTTCATTTTCTCTGTTCTTGATAGATTACCTGCAGAATTGTTTACTCTAGTTTGCCCTCTTAAGTAAATCTGGTTAAAATGATGAATATGACAATAATAATAATAATAATATTAATAATAATAATAATAATAATAATAATAATAATAATAATAATAATAATAATAATATTAATTTATTATTATTTTTTAATTAATTAATTTATTTATTTACTTACCCCAGTTGACAAAAAAGTTGTACAATAAAGTGCCATAAAGTGGTGGGATCTTCTGCTTTTAATGCGTTCACCACAGGAGGGCAGGAGTGCTCATTTTGGCACGTGATTTGAGTTCTCATGAGAACCTCGCCAGCACTCACATGACAACAGAGCTCTTTTTTATTTCTGTCTTTAATCTCTCTTGTATGTCAGACTGCCGTCCACGTGAAACACTGGCAGTGCTCCAGCCTCCTCTCTTCATTCCATTCCAGACGCTGCCCACTCTTTCCTCTCACACACAAACAAACTCAGGCTTTCTATTTTTGTGGAGCTGCTTCTGTGTATTCTGTGAATGTGATTTGTGTGAATGATAGATATATTTGCCGGTGTATTGAAATGACAGACAGATCGGTAATGACTGGTTTTATCTGCGTGTGTGTGTACCTGGTGTTCCCTACATTTTAATGACCAAATGTCCCGTCAAATGTAGCATAGCAGTATTTTTTGATCCTTGGGGGCATTTTTTTATTTTTATTTTTTATTATTTTATGTATGCGCTTATTTTAATGGGAAACCCTGAATAAGCTCATTTAGAATATTTAGGTATTAATTTTCTCCTGATTTCTGAACCCTATGTATGTGTAATGTACTTTGCTAATGTTTTAGACTACCAAAAGCTCTGGTAGCCAGAGTCTCATCTCCCATTCTCTTAGAGTCAGTTGTGTCACGCATTGGCGCATTTGCTATTTACTTGGCAAAATTTGTAAGTGGAAAAACACTTCACTAGCAAGAAAACAGTTAAACAGACCATCTGCATGAGGAGAAAGAATGAGCCTCCTCCATTCGGCCTCTTTACTTTCTCTTTACTTTTACTCTTTACTCCTTTACAATTTGTGGATAAGGAAACAGTGTTGTATACACTCCACTGAGGACATCCATTAGCCCACATATTTAATTCCATTTGTTAAGCGCAAAGATTTGTTTCAAAACTATTTCCATATTCAGTTCTAATAGCCAGCAAACAAATATATGAACAATAATAACAAAATCCAAAAATCCACTTACATCCAAACACACGTTCTATTCTTATGGCCCAGATGGTTATGCATACATCTTGAAAACCCAACAGGTGGACAAATCTAAACTTGTTTTTATTAGAACAAATATAAATATGCATATAATAAATAATACTGCTAATAATAATAATATTATACAAATGCAAATCGTCATGAATTCACTAAGAAAAGCCCCCCGACATAAAGAAGGCATGGAGGCAGAGGTTTTTATATTTATGTAGAAAATAATATTTTTTGTGACATCTTTATTTTTTTTCATATGTAAAGATGTTTGTGTATTGCTGTACATTCTGTGTATATTAAGTAATGTGTAAGTGTTTGGACCTGCATAGGTGCATAGTTAACGCACTGCGCTGGACTTTAGACCAGCTTTTAGTTGGTCAATGGCGCGGCCAGTTCTTCAAAGCAGGAACCAGCACGCCCATGAGTCTACAAAGTGGTGTAAATGGATTTGCTATTTAAACAAGAAGGTGCAAAATATGAAAATTAGGGTGGCACAGGTCTGAAAATGGCAACAAATTGCACCAAACACGTCTTGCATCTTATTGCGCCACGTGTATGATAGGGCCCCATTGGTTCTACTGGCAAATGTTTGCATTTTAGTGTGATACCCTTTTTGGTAGACTGTTCTGAGATATACCAGCCTTTTTTCAACACATCCTCAGGTTATCCTCTGTGTAGACCAGTTCATTAATGTCAGTGTTTATCAGATGTTTTTTTTCTCCTTATATGACTTAAGTATTCAGGTGCACTGTCTGTGCGTGCGCATACAGCAATACCATTCATTTCTGATTTGTGGGGATGCTCTGAGTCAGTATTATTGGTGTTTCCTGTGAGAAAACAGCTCATAAATCATCCAGAATAAAGCATTTAAAAACCTAAAACTGCAGATTATGTTTTATGTGTGTAAAAACATTATAAAAATTGTGTGCATGCATGTGTCCTGTGAGGAACAGACCAGAAATATTCATGCCTCTCTATTAGTGTTAAAAATCAACATCAAGTTTAAGATTCTCATATACTACTAAACATAAAAAGGCCAGTAACTATAATAACACATCTCACAGCCTCAGATATGTTTGACTCAAGAACAGTGGACTCTATACAGTGGAAAACCCGATAGTCTTCATCAGCCTGAGCTGTGCTGGAGGATGATGATGATGCTGATGATGTCAGAGTATCTGCTGAAGTGAGAGACAGAGAAGTGGGTCAGACTCACATCATTGATCTCAAGCTTTCACATCAACATCACGAGCTCTAAAAGCCCTGCTCATAACGGTGTCTATTTTTACATCAGTATTTTTATCAGCATCTCTACCTGCCTGCCAGTGTCTGTGTGCATGTCCCAGCAGACCCAGCTCTGTCTGCGTCACTCTCACAGCGGCCGATCCCTGGGCTCCAGTGCCTGGTTGTCAGGAAGGTGGGAGTGGGTGTCATGGTGATGGGGTTCAGCACTGACAGCCTGCATAGACTGAAATACTGATTCCCTATCACCATCCCTATCACCAAGATCATGAGGTTTGATCTCTATAGATCACATTTGATCAATATAGAAAACAAGCGTCTGCTGGATTAATAAAGCATCACCTGCGAAATCTATTCATCACCTTCGTCATGCTGGAGAAAATGTGATGCCATCAGTGAGCCAGCAGGTGGCAGACCGTCCTTGACCACACTCCTGACAACAGAGCTAGAAGACCAGGTGGGCAGTTCTGGTTCTCAACTATGTGCAGTTTAATCACACTTAAAACCCTCTAGAACTGAAAATGTGCTCATCTATATTTTATATGTATAATATTAATTAGTGTTTTGTTTTTTCAGTCAGCAGGCATCCCTGTTATTACTAATCACAGAGCTTCACTTCCGTGTTATGCTTATGAATGACGCTATGTCAAGTAGTAAAAATTGCCGGTGCCATTAAAGCACAAAGGCAACCAAATGAAATGTATTCAGTGAGAATTAAACAGAAAGCACATGTCATTGTTGAGGATTGTTCCCATCCTTAAAATATCAAATTTCAGCTCTTGCCATCAAAAATTAGCTTTAGGCAACCTCAAGTAAAGAAAATGTGTATCAAATGTCCTTTGTGCCATTAAAATGTTAAATACTGCACCGCAAATTTGTCAGTGTACATTTTACACCACAGGCGTTGAATTTAACACTTTTCTGGTCTCTATATGAGTCCCACCAGCCGAGTGTCCAGGTTACACTTTCAAAAGTGTTATATATATACACACCTCTGCAGTGTAAAATATTTTACACTTAGAGTGTGAAAATGCACACCACATTAAACATTTTTAACACCTGCAGGGCAAATTGTCTAGTGTACATATAACTCCATAGGTGTTAAATTACACTCTCTTTTGATGTATATAAGAGTTCCACCAGCCCAGAGTATAAGTTACACTTTAAAAAGGATTGAATGTATACACTTAAGCAGAGTATATTATTTTATACTACCGTGTTGACCCTATTGACTCAGTCACCTTAAGTTCCTGTATGTGGAATTAACACTGATGAGGAGTATGGAAAGGCAACACCAGAAATGCACACTGTTAAAGTCACAATTTAACCTACATCAGTATTAAAAACAGTAAATGTACACTTGGATTTTAACACTGTAACACTACAGGGGCTTACACCAGAAATTTAACACCTCACAATTTGCTGTGTGGGTTTTAAGTATGTATAGTGTTTTTAATATGATTTATGTGATGAGATTGAATGTGTTTGTGTTGCCTGTTTTTCTGTGACCTGTGTAATGTGAACACTGACATGGCTGTGTGGTGAAGCCAAAAATAAATTTCCACTTGTGGACAATAAAAGTAAAGTACTGTATTAGATAGTGTGACTACTTTTAAGGATAGTTCACCCTAAATTCTGTCATCTTTTACATTGTTCCAAACCTGTTTAAGTTTCTTTCTTCTGTTGAACACATAAGAAGACACTTTAAAGAAGACCAAACTTAAAAATTTGAAGTGGATCAAACTAGTCTTTGAGACTTTCAGACACATATGGGTGTGGTGTTTAAGAGTTTTAGGACAACTACAATGAAAGGTGATGATCCACTTCAAATGTTGACTACTGTACAAGAAATATATGATTTGATGCGCTCTCTTTTGACTTTGGCCAGTCTGAAACTGCTTAGCAACCAGTCAAAACCCCATAAATAACTGCTATGAATAATCTAGAACACCTTAGCAGCTGCGTATGGACATGCTTTAAACCAGCACCTTCTAAAGCTCCATGGAACATACAAGCCAGAGGCATCCAGTCATTCATTTTTCTTCGTCTCTTATTTATCAGGGGTCACCACAGTGGAATGAACCACCAACTAATCCGGCATATTCTTTTCGCAGCGGATGCCCTTTTAGCCGCAACGGAGTACTGGGAAACACCCATACACTCTCTCATTTACACAAACACTCGTTCACTAAAGCTAATTCATGCAGATAAAATATAATCGCATAAATCTGCAACATTTGTATGGATTTTATAAAGCAAACTACCTAAATTTAATTTTCAGATCACCTCTGTCTTTAGTCAGCGTCTGTTTCCTTTCATTCTAGTGCTTTCCTCCTGTTTCCACTAACAGCCATTTACCAGCGTGACATTGGTCTTGTTTGGAGTCTAATGAAGGAATGTGGACACGCGTGTGCTGTTTCAGCTTTCCCTCAGTCACGCTCAGAGAGAGTGTAGCCGAATGATCAGTTCTGGTATGTCCACTCATTACCCAGCATTCCTCAGCGGCCACATCACAGAGCAAGAAAAGCAGCGGCTTACATCCCTGTCATCATTTCACAGCACCGCAGCACGTCCGACACGTGGACAACACTTTCTCATTTAGCCCTTCATATTTCACTGGCGCTCGCTCATTATCGCTCTCCGTTCCTCTGTCCATGGTGCTGAAGCCTGCTCTTTGAGCAAAGTGTCAGCGATTAATTGGCGACGGTTCCCCTGGTATTCTCTCTCTCTTTCTTTCTCCCTCTCTCTCTATTTCCCACCTATCTGACTGGCTGCTCTCTCGTTCTCCCCCTCCCAGTCGCTCTACCTCTCCTCTTTCTCAGTAAGCTCATTCATTTTCTCTGAGTATAGACCAGAGCAGACAACCGACACAAGTGACCTCTTCTTTTTTATGAGGTTGAGCTCATAGACGAGCACTCGTTCGCTCTCTCTCGTTCTTTGGCTCGCCTCTGGCTGGATTCTTAACTGAGGAGTGAATCTCTTTCCCAGCAGAGAGGAGGAGGTGGAGGTGGATTTCTCTTGTGTGTAAGTAATAGCAAAGCTAATTGGAGCTCAGGTTTGTTTTTGGCTAGGTTGATTCTTACATCTACAGTGTAATGGATATATTTGTGAATATAGTTCATTGAAATGAGATTTCGGGAGAATTTTCTGTTTGATTGTGTTTGTGTCATTGCCGGCAAGTTTTATTTTTACATATACAGAGAAGTTTGTCTTGTGTGCGTGTTGTTTGCAAATGGCGGGTGGGTGTGTGTTGTGTGTCTCACCGCTGTGCCATGTCTCTGTGTGTGTTTTATAATCTCACACACTCCAGCCTGACCTGATTTACTACACACTGACAGATGGTGTATCTCTCTCTCTCTCTTCCTCATACCTTCATCCATCTTTCCTCCTGCTTTCCATTGCTCCTTCCTTTTATAATGTTTGTCCGTTGGGCATTACAGTGTGATTTGCATTCAGATTGTGTGTGTGTATCTCTGAGAGAGAGAATGAAACATGCATGTGGATCCTAATCTCCATTTTTCATGTATGACTTGATCGGCATTGTGGTTGTTTATTAGTTTTTAGGATTTGCTTGGCTTATGCCTCTGTGTGTTGTGTGTTGTGTGTGTGTGTGTGTGTGTGTGTGTGTGTGTGTGTGTGTGT
>CAIGQQ010029160.1:0-14752 GCA_903798035.1 Danio albolineatus
TTTTTTTGTCTTTGTTTTTATGTTTGCGAGGACAAGCCCAGCTTTTCTCTCACATATTTTTGTGCTCTTTTACGTCAAGAATGTGTGTGTGTGTGTGTTTTGAGCATGCTAATTTCAATGTGTGTTTGTGTTTTCCATTTCGACTCCCTCTGGAAATATTTGCATGTCTGTGAGAGGCTGTAAAGTTGCAGACAGAACGGCTCTTATACAGCAGCTCAAACACACACACACACACACACACACACACACTTGTTGTCTCCCTCTGCAGTTCACGCTCACATGCACACACCACTTTACAGGCAAACGCAGAAATGATTTGAACACAATTTTTCTAATTTACATCATGTTTGCGTCCCTTTTTCCCCCCATCGCTCTATCTCTGTCATAACACACACACGCACATGCTCTCGGTGAGGTTAGCCAGGCTGAAGAGAGGGTCTGTGTTAGACATTCCGGGAATAGAGTGTCCATGTTTTCCCTGCTTCCTCGGGAACCGGCATGCAACCAACACACCATCAGAACATCATCCTGTTTACCTGAAGTGTGTATGTCTGTGTGTGTGTGTGCTTTATGCAGTGATATACAGTAAGAGAAAACGGAATGATTTACTGCAATAGTAATGTAATTGAATGGAAAATATGTGCATTTCTGAACTCCCATGTAGTTAAACTGTTGAGTTTTAGCATTTTGGAATCCATTCAGCCGATTTTCGAGTCTGGCGAGAGCACTTTTAGCTTAGCTTAGCATAAATCAATGCATTGGATTAGACCGTTAGCATCTATTTTTTTTCAGACAATGTTTTGCTAATTCTGCACAGAATTTTGTACAGTTTTTTACATAACAGTGGCAATATATCGAAATTATCGAAACTTTGCAAATGCGCATATGTGGTATGCCAGCCTGATCTCACGAGAAAACATAGGTATTTTACGTTTTTGTCAACTTAGTGACTAATTCGTGCAAATTCGAGTTCAGTCGTGTGAAAATGTACGACTTTAAAAAGGAGGTGTGGCATCCAACCCCACCCCTAAACCTAACCATCATTGGGTGATGAGCAAATCGTACTGCATTATACAAATTAGATCGTACAAATTGATATGAATTAGCCACTAAATCAAAAAGTTACGAATTGCCGTGTGATAGCGTTGGATATTAAGACAATTTCAATTGTTTAATATTAATGTCAATTATTGAAACATCAAAATGTGCATATCTACATATACAATATGCACATTTACTGTATTTAATATGAAATATAAACAATGCGCATGAGTAATATTTCTATCATTTTTGATATTGCTATTGATAGATATGTTACGATTTGCACATTTGTGGCATTTTGATAATTTTAATATATTACAAATGATTGAAATATCACAAATGTGCATATGTTTTATATAATGTATGTTTAATATATAATTTCGATACATAGCATCTTGCTCAAAAATGGCTATTTTCGATAATTTTCCTATTTAATGCTCGACTCTTTTTACAGTGTGTACTAAAACTGATTAAATGAAAAGTTGATATTTTTGAGGCTGATATGGCAAGGAACAATACAGTTATATGCGTATATAATGATATCATGCAGTGCTGTTGCCTAGACACTTAGCTAGGTACTATTTTCAGTCGATGTGTAACGTCATCGCACCTGCAACAGCAAATTTCCTTGATTATTACGCCAGAATGAGAGTATACTGACGTTCCTACACATGTCAGCCTAGAAAATAACTTTTCATTTTTGGCCCATGATCAAACTACAGAGAGTCACATTTTTAATTGGAAAATTATCGGAATTATCCTTTTTGGAACTTGGAAATTATTGGATGTTTTAAAAAAGAAAAGTCAAGCTAATGGTCTAATTTCATTCAATTATCTATGCTAAGCTAAGCTAAAAGTGCTCCTGCCAGACCCAGAGATCGGCTGAGTGGATTCACAAATTGTAAAACTGAAGTGTTTTCATTTATGAGAGTGTAAAATGAGCATGTTTGTGTTCCTTTAATGTTGTGGTAGCAACTATTGCATTTACAAACATCAGTTACTGTAATAGATCACCCACAGCCACCTACACAGTAAAAAACAATTCCTGACTTACATTAACCAAACTAACTAATAATATTAGGTTAGACTTATAAACTTGTATAACTTAAAAAATGTAGTCGAAACCTGATTAACTAAGGGTGTTTTCACATCTGCCTTATTTAGTTTGGTTGAATTGCACTAGAGTTCGTTTTCTCTCTTGGTGTGGTTCGTTTGGACAGGTGTGAATGTAGCAGTTGCACTCGGGTGCGCACCAAAAGCAGATCAGAAAAGTGTACCGAGACCTCCTTGAAGAGGTTCGATGCGCTGTCCCATCTTATGGTGTGTGGAGGAAAAATATTTGTTACTGCGCTTCACCATCAATTTTAAAGTGAGAGATAGAGAAAAAAACATCACCTGATGGATCGTTGGTAATATTTCCGTAAGATGACCATGTCACAGTTTAGCTAAATTAATTCACGTCTTCTCCTTAAGTGACTTGTGATGCACCTTTGCCGTTTGCAATGCATTGAAACACTGTTTTTCCAGCTGCATCCGTGCTTCATTGTTGAAATGTATAGTTTGTCTTAAGTGATGTATACAAACTATATAGCACTGATCATCAACTGGCGGCCCGCGGGCTGAATCCGTCCCGCTGAGCCATTCAATTTGCCCCTCGACTGGATTCAAAAATTGTGAGGATCAAAAAGAGAACAGCGGTCCACACTATTAAAGCAACTGAAAATAACAACAACCGGGTCTCTTGTCAGAATAACCACCATTTATGACTATATTTAGGTGACACTCCGAAAGGAGGACAGACTCAGACAGACTATGCGGCGTTAAGCATTTATGGTTTCAAACTTTGTTTTTTATGGTTTTAGCGGAAGTGAAGACCGGGTGGCGTGTAGGTGGAGTGCGTGCGACGTGTTTGGTGAAGAGCAAGGACGGATGTGGTAGAGAGGTGTGCGCAACGTATTTGAGGAGCAGGAGGAAGACGCACAATTCCTGTAGATTATCATTAGTTTGCGGGAATCCGGGAGTCTCTGTGCATTTGCGGGAGACTCACAGAACTTCCAGGAGACTTGGGATGTCCGCCTCAGGACTAAAAAAAGGAGGAAAAACAATCTGGCACAACTTAAAACAGCATGGTAAATAAATAACCTGCAGAACAAAACAGGTCACAAATAATGTTCGCACATCAAATGAAACGTTAAGTGGGTTAGAATTCAAATCACAATGCTGAAACTGCTACTCACAGTGCTTAATCAATGGGTAAAGTTACATTTCCCCTTGTTGACTTCGCCTAGTTGACTTGAGGCTAAATATCCATCACTCCTAGTGGTTGACTGTGGTATAGGTGATGGGAGCTTGAATCAAATGCCTTCAGTTTTGTAAAGAAATGGAAAAAGTATAAACATTAAACATGATATTAAGCCAAAATTAGATTTTTATTTGATTTTCTTCTTGGGGGTCCGGCCCCCAAGGAGACTGTCTGGTAAAACTCTGGCCCTCTGACAAATATAGTTGATGACCCCTGCTGTATAGTATACTATGACCAGGGATACAATCAGCCAGCGCAGTCGTCCCTCTATAATAAAAAGTGACATTTTGTATCTGTCGGTGTGTTTACTTACGGTAGTTCCATTAACGTTTTCCCGCACGTTAATTCTGACCAATCGAAAAGCAGTTTATCAAATACTGTACGTTCAATAACATCTGGCCAATGAGTGATGTAGGTTTTGTCACATGACTGCATTTTGGTTCTTTTTCAACTGGTTCGGAACAAAGAAATCAGTGTGATGTGAAAAAAACCTCACACCACCAAAAAAACGGGCCAAATGAACCGAACCACAGATGTGAAAGCACCCTAAATGAAATGAGTTGAATCAACATAAAAAATTTGTTGTCTTTACTTTTTGTCGTTACATTTTTTTACAATGCCCTGGCAACACAAGCAACACCCTTGCAACTACATAACAACACTCTTCACTCCACCCAGAACACCCTAGCAAACAACCAGTGCTTGAAAAGGATTTGAAGTGCACTGCGAGGTGATTTGAAGCGTGTCACATTTTGATATGCATCTGTTGTTTTCGTTTCTGCAGGTTGGAGGGAGGTGGATGGTCTTCCCCCCCGCCAGCAGGGTCTGAAAGAGGCGTTAGAGCAGCTCCTGGGGCAAATTAAAGGGGCGCACCGTCACTGCGCATGCCACGGTAAACACTCACTTACTGAATGAAACACCTCCTCATTCACGCCGAGCCGCAGCCACCGCGACCACAAACATTTAAGCGCTTTAAAACAAATGTGGAGTTAATATTTCAGAGGGGCTGAGCCGGTCTCCAGGGGGCGACTCCGGGGGTCTTGTTTGTTGTTTTTAGGGCATCGGGGCTGAGGATTTATTTTAGTGTGACTTAAGGGGGATAAATCTGAAACACACTCACATGCTCTATGAGGAAATCACCGCCTGCTCCGAACACTGATCATTAAACTCTAATTAAAGTATAAAAGGGCCTTCAGAGTCACAATCTTCACTCTGTTCACACTGCTCAGAGTGATCTATGAGGCTCTTTTGTTGGTCTGAACCGACACACACCAACACACGCAGCATAATGACTTATTTTAGCTATTAGGCTTGGTTAAATAAAGATACTACATTATAAAATGTACTGAAAATGTTATATTATGATGATACGTTGAATAACATACAGTAGAAATAACATTTTTGTGGTAGTTTTGAGTGATATTTACTCTTTTGGCATTAAAAAAATATGCAGGTTTGCAGTAGTCAGCTGACAATATTTCATTATTTAAAGGGGTGGTCCACTACGATACCATATTTTAAACTTTAGTTGATGTGTGATGTCGCTGTGTGAACATAAACAATATCTCTGAATGTAAGATGCTCAAAGTTCAATGCAAAGGGAGACATTGGCTATTACAGAGTTAGCTTAGCAAAGCCTACAGCGAATGAAGTTTGTGGACTACAAAACAATACATCCTGGTTAATGATGTCATAAACCCTTCAGGTTATAAGCATACACCCTGCGCAGCGAAGGGGCGTGGCTAGATGTGCTGTAATGTTATAACAGGACGCTTCCTGGTGACATGGAGCCGATCCGCGAATCTCAGCACATTATGCTAGCTGACCAATCAGAGCCTCTTAAGGGCGGGCTTTTTCAGGGCTTTTTTTTTTTTTTTGTCGGGCGTTTTTGTGGTAGCCGAGTAGCTGCATATAATCAATATAATCAAAGCATATAAGCTGCATATAAAATTAAAATATTGAAGATGTGCATATGTGATATTTTGATAATTTTGATATATTGCTATTGATATGTATATTGTGGTTTGCACAATTGCAATATATTTCGATAATTTCGATATATCGCAAAATATGGAAAATTATGCAAATTCACATATTGCAATATATGATATGTGCATTTGAGGTATTTCGATAATTTATAATGTATTGAAATATTGCAAAATGTGCATATGTGATAATTATGTATAATGCGATTTGCGCATTTTCAGTATTTCGATAGTTTTGATATGGAATTTTTTTAAATATCGCAAATCTGCTGATTTTTTGCATAATATCTATATAATGTATCATTTCTACACATCGCAAATTATCGAAATATCGACATACAGTATGCGCATAAGTGATATTTAAATCATTTGCGATAAAATTGAAATGTTGCAAATTTGATATTTGGATAATTACGATATATTGCTATTTATATGTTCTTTGGGTTTTGCACATTTGCAATATGTTTCTATAATTTCGATATATCGTAAAATATGGAAAATTTGCAAAATCAAAATGTAAAAATATCGCAAATTCACATATGCAATATTTCAATACGTTCGTTGTAGCAAAATATTGCAAATGCGCATGTGATATTTCTGTAACTTTGATATGTATATTGAGATTTGCGCTTTATCGAAACATTTGTCATTATTAAAATAGCGCAAATGCACATATACAATATTTTTATAATTTTTGTATATGTATATTTGAGATATTTCGATAATTATGGTATATCGAAATATCGCAAATGCGCATATGTGATAATTTTGATAAATTGCTATTGATATGTATTTGTCATTGTGATTTGCGTATTTGCAGTATTTCAGTAATTTTACATTTTGCAATTTGTAAATGTTTAATGTATTATTTCTATACATTGCAAATTATCAAAATATTGACATATACAATATGCGCATTTGTGATATTTAGATAATTTGCAATAAAATTGAAATAATGCAAATGTGCATATGTTACATTTCTTAAATTTTTATATATTGCTATTGATATGTATATTGTGGTTTGCACAATTGCAAAAAAAATTGATAATTTCTATATATCGAAATTTAGCAAATTCACATATTGCAATATATGATATGTGCATTTGAGATATTTCGATCATTTATGATGCATCGAAATATTGCAAAATGTGCATATGTGATAATTATGTATATTGCGATTTGCGCATTTGCAGTATTTCGATTAGTTTTGATATTTAATTTTTTTAAATATCGCTAATTATATGTATAATGTATCATTGCTACGCATCGCAAATTATTGAAATATCAACGGATACAATATGCAAATTTGTGATATTTCAATCATTTGCGATAAAATTTAAATATTGCAATTGTGATAATTACTAGTTACTATTGCTATTTATATGTATATTGGGTTTGTATATTTATATATTTATTTAATATATTTCTATATCTTCGATGTAACAAAAAAAATGGAAATTTAGCAATATCAAAATGTAAAAATATTCCAATACTCCAACATTAATAACTGGACCGGTTACTGTTTCAATTTACTATAACCTTCTACGTGAAGCTGCTGTGACAAAATCTACATTGTAAAAGCGCTATACAAATAAAGGTGAATTTAATTGAATTGAATTAAAAATATCGCAAATGCACATGCAATATTTCAGTAAGTATGATATAGCAAAATATTGCAAATGCGCATGTGATATTTCTGTAATTTTGATATGTACATTAAGATTTGCACATTATCGAAACATTTGTCATTATTAAAATAGCGCAAATACACATATACAATATTTTAATAATATTTATGTATGTGAATTTGAGATATTTTGAAAATTATGGTATATCAAAATATTGCAAATGTGATAATTATGATAAAATTATATTGATATGTATATTGCGATTTGCTCCGGTTTCCCCCACAGTCCAAAGACATGCGGTACAGGTGAATTGGGTAAGCTAAATTGTCCGTAGTGTGTGTGTGTGAATGAGAATGTATGGATGTGTTTCCCAGAGATGGGTTGTGGCTGGAAGGGCATCCGCTGCGTAAAACAAATGCTGGATAAGTTGGCGGTTCAATCCGCTGTGGCGACCCCGGATTAATAAAGGGACTAAGCCGAAAAGAAAATGAATAAATGAATGAATGTATATTGCGATTTGCGCATTTGCAGTATTTCGGTAATTTTACATTTTTTGAATGTTTAATGTATTATTTCTATACATCGCAAATCATCGAAATATCGACATATACATCATGCGCATTTGTGATATTTAGATACTTTGCGCTAAAATTTAATTACTGCAAATACTCATATGTGATATTTCGATAATCTTCATATATTGCTATTGATGTGTATATTGCAATATATGATATGTGCATTTGAGGTATTTCGATTTTATCGAATGTGTTTATTTATGATGCATGGAAATATTGCAAAATGTGCATACAGTATATGATAATTATGTATATTGCGATTTGCGCATTTGCAGTATTTCGATTAGTTTTGATTTTGAATTTTTTTAAATTTCGCAAATGTGCATATTTTATGTATAAAATATGTATAATATATAATTTCTACACATCGCAAATTATCGAAATATCGACATATCCAATATGCGCATTTGTGATATTTCAATCATTTGCGATAAAATTTAAATATTGCAAATGTGATACTTCGATAATTACCTTATATTGCTATTTATATGTATATTGGGTTTGCACATTTGCAATATATTTCAATATATATTCGATGTATCGCAAAATTTAGCAAAATCAAAATGTAAAAATATCGCAAATGCACATGCAATATTTAATAAGTTTGATATAGCAAAATATTGCAAATGCGCATGTGATATTTCTGTAATTTTGATATGTTATATTGAGATTTGTGCATTATCGAAACATTTGTCATTATGAAAATAGCGCACATATACAATATTTTAATCATTTTCATATAATGCGCAACCCTATTAGTGAGTGTATTACACAACCATACAAAGATATAAAGCCTGAGAAAAGCCTCCTCTGTTTCTCTTGTGTTTCCGTCTTCTCTGTGTTTAGAACAAATCAAAGCCCCGACGAACACCAGAAAACACTCAGTCTCTAAAAGTCTGCGGCATCTCTTCCAGCCCACCAGCAAATTTGTCAAAAACCTGAAAAGGTGAGAGAAAACAGCATGAGAAAGTAGCTGTTGCAGTATTGATGCTCTCTGCATTCTCCATGACTCTTCTCTCTCTTCTGGTCCGCAGAGGTCTTTATCTGGCCTGTATATTTTATAAAGATGAAAACGTTCTGGTGACTCCAGAGGATCAGCTGCCGGTTGTAGAGGTGGACGACTCCTTCAGCTGTCACGCACAGGATTTACTCTGGTTCACAAAGGTAATGAAGTGGATCAATGGAACGTTTGCTGATGCACATGAAATAACTCTGTTAAACCTTCTTCCAATAATAAATCAAAGCATTCGTACCCGTCTGCTTCACCGAGCTGCATTTGTAGTTTAATTTTAGTTTGAAGTCATGATTTGTTTAAAGGTCCCATGAAATTAAAATGAAGTGTTTTAGATGTTAGTATTAATATGTTCATTTTTAGGACATCTGTAAGCTCGTGTGCCCCAAAACGGTGACAAAATTTGCATCTAGAAGACATAAACCGATATAGACATGTAACGATTGTAGTTTGTCACTAAATGGATCAACAGTTTTATTCAGGTCTCCTCATACTTCAGTTTCTAAACACATCATAACCAATCAAATCCTCTGTAGTATCTGACATGCCCCGCCCCCTACAAGACACTTCTCACTTGCTTTTCATTTGATGCGCTTAAGCTTAACCTGTCTCACTGGCCGAGTGGTAATGAAACAAAATGCTATTGGCTGTTTTTTAAAAAGGGGAGGAGCTACACCATGTCCCACTCTTTCATCGTGTTTCGGTTGAGATTATGTCAAACTGTGACGACGTTTACATGGACATCAGTAATCAAATTATTTGCCTTGATCTGATTATGACAATAATATGATGAAGGTGTTTCTCTGTGTTTAAACGTTCTTTCCGTGATGTTGTTTTGCATGTTATAGTAGATAATTTTTATTATTGATTACTCTTCTGTGTTTGGACTCTAAGTAGTGAATGTTAAACAACTCTGAACTGAACTGAACTCCAACCTTAATAACTAAACTGACATTTTCAGTTTACTATAATCTTCTATGTGAAGCTGCTTTGACACAATCTACATAAAGCGCTATACAAATAAAGGTGAATTGAATAATTTGATTAACCTGTTACCCAGCACTCGCTTTTGGGGATTTACACCTACCTAACTTTAAATGGTAACAGTTCTTGACTCCAGTAAGCTATAAACACAAACTAGGTATCATTGGAAAGCCGACACTTTAGGCTTTACTGTGGTAAAAGGGAAAGGTACATGCTAATTATGCATTTATGCATAAGCATGCATTAAATATAAAACGTTATACATTATGAAGTCATGAGAAAAATAATTGTATTGTGTTCAATGTTTGTTTTTCCATATACAAACACAGGAAAACATTAATGTAATGTCCTAGAAAAATATGACTTAAGAGCCAAGTGTTTCATGAGTTTATATTTCAAATTCGATGGAGATAGAATGCAAAATGAGATTTCTGTAAAATGTTTTTTGAGGCTATATCGGTTTCTTTCCCTCACCGTCAAAGGCATTTTCTCAAAACTGACCTTCTCTAACTAAAACATTAACAGATGCTGAATGATTTGGTCTACATTCACAGTTCATGTATCTTTGGAAAGAAGACACTCTGGTCTTTATTATCCATCATCCAGAGTTTATAATGCTCAAAATAAAAAAAAAGTTTTAGATGCTTAAGTAATGTAAAAAAAAATTTTTTTTTAAAAAACCGCACCACACTAAATATTTTACTAATTCATAAACAAATAAATGATATGAGTCCATTCACAGTTCATGTATCTTTGGAACGAAGACACTCTGGGCTTTCTGATCCATCATCTAGAGTTTATAATGCTCAAAATGAAAAAAGTTATAGATGCTTAAGTAATATTTTACTATTTCATTAACAAATATATGAAATAAGTCCTGAAGCAATAGAGAAAAGTAATAGGTCAAAAGCTACACATATCCTGAGTATATGTTTTTAATTTGATGTCAATATTATGCAAATATCCCATTGAAAAACAACTAGCTGCAATGGGTGCTTGTAGCATTAGTCTGATGTATAGTTTGTCGAGACTACTTGTGTTCTTTTTGGTTTAATCTATTCATAAACACTGACATGTGCAAAAACAGCCCCCCAGTGTGTCCACGTCGGGGTGCTGGCTAAAGGGTTAACATCATCGCCATTCGTGTTTCCTCCGGAGTTTCATGTAATTTCATGCATATAATTTTTTATATTTTGACTTTAACTGCAGTTTCACAGTTTCACTTTCATTCAGGAACATTTCATTCATGCCCCCGCGTAGTGATGGGAAGTTGAGATGAAGGAATCTTTTTTGGAGTCATTTCGTTCAATTTGCCAAAATAACATTAAAATGTTACGAGATGCTTCCAAACACATCTACAACTAGCCCAAACGTTGATCAAACTACTTTTTGAGTCGCTCGTTCATCATGTGACATTAAAAAGGTGACTCAAAACTGGGGAGTCGAGAAATGAACGGATCAAATCTCTTTCCGGCTGTAAATGCATATTACTAGCTTCTGTCTCTCATGTGAAGAACCCGATAGAGGACTCGAAAAATGAACTAATCTACTACTTTACCTGCACAAATGTGCAAATGAACGAATCACACCCTGAGAGGACTCATCGTTCTCGAGTCACATAAAAGATTCAATCAAAATGGACGAATAGTTCAAGACCGGTCCGTGTACCCACCCGCGTGACAAACTGAGGCATTGGATGCACAGACTGGTGGAAGAGTGTTGTTTTAATAGAATTTAATACCGCACGCCGAATGGAAAGAAAAAACCCTCCGCACTTCGCAATGCAGGTGTCTGTGATCCTTCATTAACTCAATAAGCGCAGTGAATAGTGTCAAACAGTCGTGTGTGTATGGAATATCCTGTCGCAAAACACGGTGAAAAGTCCTGCATGATGGTAATAGTTTGATTGAAGCGTTTACATGTCTGTGCTGCACTTCAATAATGCCACTATAAATCAGCATACTCCACGTGTCCATTACATTTCTGTTTAGTTCGATTATTAATCCAATTAAATGAATCAAAAATCCCTGTTTACATGGTCGACTCTTAATCAGAGTATTGTCTGAATCGCATTATTGGTGTCCATGTAAACCTACTTATTGATTAAAACTGCACATTTCAAAGTACTTCACAGGACCTTTAGTACTGAATGCTGTCTCCATGGTTGTGTGTGTGTGTGTGTGTTGTTGTTGTCAGGTGTGTCACCTGTGGGAGGAGCTGAGCTGGATGCAGCAGTGCATCAGTCCCGCTCATGCCTGCAGCTCCTGCACACTTCAGACCCGCCTCAAACTGCTCCAGGCTGCAGGGCAACTACAGGTGAATCAGCTACTGTCTATTTTAGCGCTTCTTAACTATGCTTGTTTGATTGTGTCATTTTTGGATTGTATTTTTAGGTTGACAATTTTAACATCTGTCCAGGGATAACAGATGAAAAATAGCCTTCTGGCTAATTCTGGTGCATTTGCAGAAATGCTTATTAATGTACACTGTCCCTGCCAAATAAACAAAATAAATAAAAATACATGCCTCCACAACAGGCAGAACATTCTGGAGTGTATATTGATGATGCATTTCAAGATTATTACAGAAACTAAAGAAAAGCTTCTATTGAGCTCAAATGCTGAACAGATTTTGTCCATTTTATTCATTCAATATTTTACAATCAAAACAATCAAGGGGTGGAAAATCTCTATACACATTTTTGAGCAGAACATTATTACAATATTATATTTTTTCTTAATGATTGAAGGTTTGGGATGAATATATTACAGTGTCTGAACACTGAATGAGAGATTGTATGGATTATATGTGACCCTGTCTTATAGCCAAATACAATAGCCAAAATACACGGAATGTGTCAAAATGACAAATTATTCATTTATGCCATAAAACATTTGAATATTAAATAAAGATATCATCATTCATTCATTTTCTTGTCGACTTAGTCCCTTTATTAATCCGGGGTCGCCACAGCGGAATCAACCGCCAACTTATCCAGCACATTTTTACGCAGCCGATGCCCTTCCAGCCGCAACCCATCTCTGGGAAACATCCATACACACACATTTACACTCATACACTACGGACAATTTAGCCTACCCAATTCACCTATACCGCATGTCTTTGGACTTGTGGGGGAAACTGGAACACCAGGAAAAAACCCACGCAACCACGGGGAGAACATGCAAACTCCACACAGAAATGCCAACTGGCCCAGCCGGGGCTCGAACCAGCGACCTTCTTGTTGTGAGGTGAACGTGCTACTTACTACGCCACCGTGGTGCCCTAAATAAAGATATTTTTGTAAATATTAATATTCTACTGTAAACATATCAAAACTAATGTAATTAGTTAAACTAAGTAATGTGCATTGCCAAGGAGCTGATTTGGACAACTTTAAAGGTGGTTTTTTTTTCAGTTGTTTTGATCTTATGGACCCCCAGACCACCTAACATCAATGGAAAGCTTATTTCGTAAGCTTTTATATAATGCATAAATCAAGATTAACACTTGTTTTTGTGGTCTGGGGTAAGAAATCATATAACCACTCTGATTTAACTATTAGTAAAGAGTAAGTGACTGCACATTAAAGTCTGTCAAAACCACATTTATTATATGGACTAAATAGATCACACTTTGTATTCGGCATGATTATAAAGGTAATTTTTGAATAGATTACCATTAACTATACAGGAGGAAAAAAAATTAGTTGTTGATTTGTTTTTATATTCTTTTTTTTTCTGTTATTATTATAATAAAATTTGGGATTTGTTTATTTAATAAATGCACTAATCATATTTTGAAGAAAATACTATGACTGTAAAAGCATTTAATGTGTAAAAACTAACAATGAAATTGTGTCAAAAGCTATAAATTCCCACCGTCAACTACTATCTTATTACCTACCTATTAAGATAGGATATTAACTGTTTATTAGTACTATTCTTCTAAAATCTAATCCTACCCAACACCTAAAGCCACCTACAGTACTAGCTTACAATTAAAAAGCAGCTAATAAGTAGTTAATTAAACTAAAAGTCTTATTTGTAGATTAATAGCGAGAATTGCACCTTAATATGACCCAGAAAATAATTAAATGAGATTAAATGTTTAGCAGACATTTTATTTACGCTTTAAATGAAAACTGCACAGGCTAAAAGATAGAACTTGCAATCTTGTTGTAGTTCATCAATGCTGTGTGCACACGAATTGCTGGATCAAATTTGGTGTCTGTATTTTCAACATCACAGAATAGTGAAATATTTGTGTTTTTCAGGCTCTGCTGGGCACGGTGGATCTGGGCCAGGTGTATTTCGAACCCATTAAAGACAAGCACGGTAATGCAGTGCTGGTGCTGCTGAAGGACATGAGTCTGTGTGCGCCGCTGGAGGGACTGCGCTGGATTCCTGTCAGTAAATTCCAGCTTCAGCGAAGGTCTTCCTCCTCTTCATCAGACGAGCCCAGCGCACTGGAGACGCTCCTCTCCACACTGCACGTCAGTGGCTCACACACACACACACCACAGCTGTTAGATTTATGTGCACAAAAAAAGTATGACATTTTGTTATTTATTAATAATTTTAAATTCAGAACTATTTACAGCAAAGCCAAGGATTCCTCAAAAATAAATAAACAAACAAGCAAACTGACACACACAAAGACACACAGAAAACAAACAAAATAAAACAAATCAAAAACAGACAAAACAAACAAACAGGAAAAAGGAAAACAACAACTAACAAACAAACAGACAAGCAACTGAAAAACAAACAAAACAAAACGACAGATTAAACAAACAGACAGACAGGCAGACAGAAAACAAACAAACAAACAAAACACAAAAAAACTACAAACAGACAAAACAAACAAACAGGGAAAAAGAATTAAACAAAAAAAAGAAACAGACAAGCAATTTGACAAACAGACAAAACAAACAGAAAGACTAAACAAACAGACAAAACAAACAAACAGAGACAAAATAAAACAAAACAAACAGAAAGACAGAGAGACAGACTGAAAACAAACAAAACAAATCAACAAACAGACAAAACAAACAGGAAAAAAAATAAAAACAAACAGACAAAACAACCAAACAGAAGGACAAAAGGGAACACACACAAACAAAATAAATCAACAAACAGACAAAACAAACAAACAGACAGAAAGACAAAACGAAACACACACAAACAAAATAAATCAACAAACAGACAAAACAAACAGGAAAA
>CAIGQQ010029161.1:0-44210 GCA_903798035.1 Danio albolineatus
TATATATATATATATATATATATATATATATATATATATATATAAAACAGTTGCTACAGTTTAGTAAAAGATAGTAGTTTAAATCACTTAATAACTATATTAATTCTAAATTATTAACTGTAGTTATTCATCTTAACGTGACACATTATTGTTTGCTTTTTATATCTTAACGAAATTATTTTAACCAAGTGTGACAACATTAAAATCCTGAATTAGTTTATTACACCTAATCCTACGCCTGAAACGTGTGCGGTTCTGCAGGCCTGCAGCTGGATATATCTTGATTATAGAGCGAGTTTGTCCTGAGAGAGAGTCCTGACCTCATGAGATCCTAGAGCCCAGGGCTCCCTCCCGTTTGTAGGGTAAGAGAGGAGTTTGAGCTCAGGTAGTTCTCAAGAGCTCCCCCCCTTATTTAGAGCTGATGACAGATTATGATTTGCTATATAGAGATATACTGCTGGTTAAGAGCTCGACTGTAGTGTTAATTTAGATTGATCAATTCACTTATGACACGTTTTTGGAGTGTTGAAGGAAACCAGAGAACCTGGGGGGAAACCCATGAAAGTAGGGGAAGAGCATGTAAACTCCACACAGAAACAACAACTGGCCTGTTAAGGATTAGAACCAGTGACGTTCTCGCTGTTAGGCAGTGCTAACCACTGGGCTACCGTGCTGCCCTATAAAGGGAAAGGTGGTGGAGTAGGGGTGGAAGGTGGATTCTTCATGGCATAGATAACCAAAGTAAGAAACTCAATTTATAGTGACTTAGGAATCATCTGATTGGTGAATCATGCGGTAGTTAATGAGGGACCAGCTGTGATCAATCATAAGCACGTTCTCCTCTCGAAATTAGTTCATAAATAAACTTAACTTATAAGTAGAAACTCATTTGAAGGTGGAATCAGGAATGATTGATTTACTTCTTTCTTTCAGGGGTTTCCTATGCAAAAGCTGAAGATGGTAAGAGATTTACCAATGCTCTTTACGGAAACGGTCCAGGATACCAGATTACTAACGGGACTCGACCTGACATCAATGAGACCGTTTCAGGTGAGTTTCAGGAGCAACAGTTCCCCAAAATTGAAAATGATCTTATCATTTACTCTCCCATGTGGTCTTAAAGCCTAATGAGTTTCTTTATTTCTATTGAACTCAAAAGAAGATATTTTGAAGAATGCTAATTGATGGCACCCATTGACTTCCATGGGGAAAAAATGACTATGGATGTCAGTAGCTGTGTTTTCACAGACCTATTTCACTGTCATTTTGGAATAAGTCATGAAAAAATGCTTAATGGAATGGCTAAGTAGGATACATTTTCTATCCAATAACAAAAATATGTACATAAACGATTATGGAAACACACTTAGTGGATAAACTCTGTTTATCAGTAAAGTATTTTAGTTTGAACAGATCATGTGATGATAAAAATGTGTTTGAAGGGACGCAATAATGCACTTTGCAGCTTTGTAAAACATGAGCTGATTGTAAAAGGCCTCAGCCATCAGTCTGTCATCATAGTACTTCAGTATTATTATTATTATTAATAGCTCCAGATCTGTCTTGAGCATCTGTCTGCGTTCCCAAAGAGCGTCTCACACCTCCAAATGCCACTGCGTTGCATTTCGTCTTCATCTTCTGAGGTGCTACTCATTTATTAGAGAAGAAAAAACTCGACAGTGGCAAATCCCAACACACTCAACTGCATTTCTCTGACTTATATTTGCTCCAGTTTATTAAGAAGTGATGATTTTATTGTCTTTGTTCCTCGTTGGATAGAAATGCTGCTTTATTTGGAATGCTTTATGCCATATTCCAGCGCATAAATCTAATTCGCATCTTTCAAAGGAAACACAGCTAATAAGTGCCAGGATTCTTCAAAATATCTACATTCAGAAGAAAGAATGAACTCAAACAGGTTTTGAACAAGTAAAGGGCGAGTAAATCATGGCAGAATCTTCATTTTTGAGTCCCTGTCCCTTTGACTGTTTTCCTCTCAGAGCGTTTGTAAAGGTTTGGTTTAGTTGGGAAATAGAGCCACGCCATCCTGTGGTTTTGTGTGTTACTGCAGGAAAATCACACAAACCTTTCTCTTGCTGTAAGTTAAGGATAAACTTCAGCCAAAAATGAAAATTCTGCCCTCACTGTGCTAATCCAGACTATTCAAATGAAGCACGATAGAAATTTAGCAGAGTCACACAACTGTACACACTAATAATGCTGAAAACTAAATTAAATTTAGTCTAAATAATATATAAAACATTTTAAATTATGAAAAATAGATTGTCGAACTACAATAACAATATTGAAAGACATATTAATGTAAATAATTCAATAATGATACTAATTATATTATATTATTCATTCATTCATTTTCTTGTCGGCTTAGTCCCTTTATTAATCTGGGGTCGCCACAGCGGAATGATCCGCCAACTTATCCAGCATTTGTTTTACGCAGCAGATGCCTTTCCAGCCGCAACCCATCTCTGGAAAACATCCGTACACACTCATTTCCACACATACACTACGGACAATTTAGCTTACCCAATTCACCTGTACCGCATGTCTTTGGACTGTGGGGGAAACCGGAACACCCTAAGGAAACCCACACGAACACGGGGAGAACATGCAAACTCCACACAGAAATGCCAACTGACCCAGCCGAGGCTCGAACCAGCGACCTTCTTGCTGTGAGGCGAACGTGCTATTCACTACGCCACTACGCGCCTTATATTATATTATATTATATTATATTATATTATATTATATTATATTATAGAATATATTAATTTTCCTTTGGCTTAGTCCCTTTATTCATATATTATATATTAATTTTCCTTTGGCTTAGTCCCTTTATTCATCAGCGGTCGCCATAGCGGAATGAACCGAAAACTTATCCAGTATGTGTTTTACACAGTGTATGCCCTTCTAGCCGCAACCCAACACTGGAAAATATTATATTATTATACTTATCCAGCATTTTGTTTTATGCAGCGGATGCCCTTCCAGCTGCAACCCATCTCTGGGAAACATCCATACACACTCATTCACTCTCATACACTACGGACAATTTAGCCTTACCCAATTCACCTATACTACATGTCTTTGGACTTGTGGGGGAAACCAGAGCACCCGGAGAAAACCCACGCAACCACGGGGAGAACATGCAAACTCCACACAGAAATGCCAACTGCTGTGAGGCGAACATGCTACTCACTACGCCACCGCGGCGCCTATTTTATATTATATTATATTATATTATATTATATTATATTATATTATATTATATTATATTATATTATATTATATTATATTATATTAGTGAAGACCAGTGGCTGGCACGTACGGGGCATGTTACGGCTGAGGGTGAGTTAAAATCGCGTGAATTGAAGACCACGGGGTCCCCATCATGCGGGGACCCCCTGTCCACTATGCCACTGTCTATTGTCTTTTTTCAAGAATGAGTCGTTTATACGTTTTATCATAATTTATTCATAACAAACGTATAGGCCACTTAAAAGCTGGTCAAAGAAATAAAATAAGTCCTCTGTAACATCGTAACATCTCAGCACTCTAAATAGTCCTAGCTACATACACTTAGTCATTAAATTAAAATAAATTCTGGGTATTTGGCAATAACGAAATTAAGATACAGTAAAGGCTCTGCGGGATTTGTTTCGTCACTTCTCTTTACAATCCGGCATTAAGGCAACGGTGAAGCTGAATAATTAAATAATAATGCCAGCATTAGCCTGTATACTCTGTCTACATTATGCATTTATTATTTAAATAATATTTAGTTAGAATTTGAAAATCTTTTACTCACCAAGATTAGGCTACGTGTTTTTGTGGAGGAACATTATTAAATCCGCTGGTGCGCCCAGCAGCACTGAACACCCTTTCACTGCTGCTGCTACTGGCCGGGATACATAGTACTACTGATCTGGCTAATTTTGCGAGTTTTGGGTAGGATTGTTTGTTAATTTTCCAACAGCCAAGAACATCCATTTCATTTTCCATGACAGAAATTTTCCTTCCGAAAGGGTACCCAAAAAGTGGTATGGTACTGTTTGCTTTTTGGTACCTTTTGACTGTGACAATGGTCATAAAAGCATACCAAACCGTACCGTATGGACCATAAGGCCCTTATTGTCTTAAAGAACAGAAAAATAATACGTTTAAATACAAATTAAATATTGCAAAAATACATATTATAAAATATAATAATAATAATAATAACTAGTAAATTTCTGCTAGATTTTATGGTTCACTTGACTTTTCCCTTTATTAAAATTTTAAATATTTTTTTCGTAGCATATTCATTGGGGTGTACACAATTTTGCACTGTGAATTGTGAAGTTATTTTTATTTATTTCCTTATTTATTGTTTGGGGGGGATGTGAACCGTTCTATAAAGAATGAAAACATGAGAAGTATAAGATGGTTTATTGATATCTGACTGTTGTCTGCAGGCCGTGATGACTACCTCCAACAGGCTGCGGTGCCCCTTGATTCAGAAACTCACGGCTCGGAGGATGTGGCTATTTTCGCTAAAGGCCCGATGGCGCACCTCTTCCACGGGGTGCAGGAGCAGAGCTATATTCCTCATGCTATGGCCTTCGCAGCCTGCATCGAGCCATACAGCGAATGTCAGCTTAACGGCTCTGGTGTTTACACTCAGTTCAGCCTCGCAGTGCTGCTGATCAGCCTGATGTCCTCCATTACCGCTCTCATTTAACCTGACTACAGTGAGTGATGTTTACTATAGTATGTACTGCATGCTTCTACATTCCAGTAGAGGTTATTGTAGTTTAGCATTTTAAACCTCCTGCATGTCCACCATAAAGGTTTTTTTGTTGTTGTTGTTTTTACTAAAGTGGACCTATTATGCCCCTTTTTACAAGATGTAAATTAAGTCTGATGTCCCTAAAGTGTGTAGTGATGTTTCAGCTCCAAATTCCACACATATAATGTATTTGAAGATGCCCATTTTAGACTTTAAATCCAATTTGTGCCATTTTGATGACTGTCGCTTTAAATTCAAATGAGATTTTCATAAGAGGGCGGAGCTACAAATGTTTGTATGTCACCACAGTGACCAATTCAAAAAAGGATTGACGTTATCTGTGTGAATAAGTGAAAATTCTCAAAAGAAGGCAGCCTATGGAGATTAGTGTTAATTTGTGCTTCATCTAAAACTCCACATTTATTTATGCCGAGTTCAGACTGCATGATTTTAGCCCTAATTTTGACGCACCAACAGGTTTTGAGAAATCGCAGACAAATGCCAGAAATCAGTGCTAGTTTACGTGAGTAACAATCATACAGTGTGAACGATCAAAGACGCGATCTGAGAGAATCGACACCCGTCAGATATTTGGCATGTTAAACATCTGGACCTGTCGGCGATTCAAAATCATGCCGTGTGAAATGTGTTCTGACTGAAAATAACATCGGCGATCACCTAAAGCCAATGAGAGGGCAGCATCCACTAGTGTGGGAATCTGCAGGCCAGCAGGAGGTTGGAACGAGACATTAAAAGCGCTCATTTTCAGTGAGAAACGGAGGAAAAACTAGTGTAAATTTGGCAGGAGCACCTGTGACTGTTTGACGTGTCATCTGAACCACAATACCACAACCGGGTCGAAGAAGAAAAAAGTTAAAGAGAAATAGCTAATTCCCTTCAAAGCCCAGGTGAGCAAAATAAGTAGATTTTTCTACTCCGCTAAAGGCTTCTTTCTCATTATGAAGTTAATAACGAAAGATAGACGTGACCTCGCTGTCTCTATGTCACTTCTCGCATGTGTTTGGTTGTGAGACCGAGACAAAGTTGTCGGCGATTCTTCCTATTGTAAAGTCATGCAGTATGAAACCCTCTGTCGTTAATCCTTCTTGCAGTGTAAACACAGCAGTGACTGAACACTACCCCAGATAGTCATGCCGCGTGAAAACATCTGTGACCAAACTACTTTGAAAATTATGCAGTCTGAATGAAGTCACTGATATTAACTTCAGCAGGTCAAAACTTTAATGGCAGACAGCTGCTTCTGCTTTCTGTTTATGCTAATGAGGGAAAGATGGTCACTAGTGGGCGGGGCTTTCCACCTCTGATGACATCATACAAAGGAAGAATGTCAAGTGTTTCTGCAGACTATTTTTATCAAGTCTGATTATACACAATACAATTAATACACTTTCACCATTAGAGACTGCTTATATTCACACACAACTGTGTTTAAACCCCTTATAAAAGTGATTTTTGCATAATAGCTCCCCTTTAAGATGTTGAAATCCTCTGTGAGGACATACATTTTTTAATTAATTAGTTAGTTAATTAATTACTGAGTTTGCAGCATTTCTTTCTGTAAGTGGTGGACAAACGATGCTTGATATTTATAATCTGACGTAAAAAAACAATTACCTTTACATGTATGTAGTATTTTATTCATATTTAAATTAGTACCTAAAACATTTGCCATCTCTGACTATTGTAATGTATTATAAATATTGTGATTCATTTGTTCCATCTTCAGGTGAAAGAAATCAAGTATTTTGAAAGATATGACTTGTGTTATTGATATTAATGAGTTGTCTGACTCAAAACCTTTAAATGTATTGTGAAAATCCTTTCAAATGCACAGTGAAAATGAATAAATAAAATACAGTTATTAAACTATAATCCGCTTTGTGTGTCAATTTATAATACAGGGTATGTACAGAACTTAAGTTGAATTAATACTATTTTCTAACTTTTTAATACCTTCGAGAAATTTTTTTATACCGGCACGACTTAGAGCTGCAACTGTTTTGGCATAATTTAAATATCTTTCCATATAGAATAACATATTGCATATAACATATACATTTAAGTAATGCAGAGGGATTAATCAAGATGTCACAATGGGCCTTTGTCCATAATTTTTAATCAATGTCATATACATGCCATCAATGTCAATAGCCGCTCTTATAAGAACAGTTCAGTATGGTTATGGTTGCTTCTCCACTGAGCCTGGAACGTCTGGAAAGTCCTACTGTTACTTTATGAATAATACATTTATGGCTTGCATTAAACAAAAATAAAGCATTGCAGTAAGATATATTTATTTTGCACTATTATTTTAATATGCATGTCAATTTATTCATTCATTCATTTTCTTTTCGGCTTAGTCCCTTTATTAATCCGGGGTCGCCACAGCGGAATGAACCGCCAACTTATCCAGCATTTGTTTTATGCAGCGGATGCCCTTCCAGCCACAACCCATCTCTGGGAAACACATCCACACATTCACACACATACACTACGGACAATTTAGCTTACCCAATTCACCTGTACCGCATGTCTTTGGACTGTGGGGGAAACCGGAGCACCCGGAGGAAACCCACGCAACCACGGGGAGAACATGCAAACTGCACACAGAAATGCCAACTGGCCCAGCCGGGGATCGAACCAGCGACCTTCTTGCTGTGAGGCGAACGTGCTAACCACTCGGCCACCGTGGCGCCGCATGTCAATTTAATAAATAATATTTCTGCTACAAAACAAACGGACAAAAGAAAGGAAGAAAAGTCTCGCAGAAAAGCAGGCAAGTCAGTCGGCCCAATATATAAGCGGCGCAGAGCAGAATTCTCACGATGATCACTGGCGCAATACCGTTCTTATGAGCTGCGGTTTCAGTGTAAACTTAGTAAAGGTGAGCTTCTTTGGCGATGTGTAAGATTTTACATTTAGCGGACATTCACACTGAACAAGCAGTGAATGCAACGCATCAATATTCTGGCACCTTCTCTGAAAACCCTCGATTGATCTCAGCTGGCGGATCAACATTTACCACATGATCGCTGTCATCGGTGCCATTATTTGTATCTTTAGGTGGGGTTTGCAAACCTGTGTACTTTTCACACTTCAGCTGTCTTCATTTCTCGCGGTCACAAAAGCTCCCTGTCATCTGACAGCAGAAGCCTTAAGCGATTGACAGCTAATAATGACCAATGTAACGGCAGGGAAGAGCGATTCAGCGCGTTTTTGGAAAAAAAAACAGGTTGCACTACCATGCAGTTGCACAAATGCTCCCAAATATATGATGAGGTAGCAAGCCAGCCGGGTACCCAGTTTGTTGCAGTGCGTGCGCAAACGAACACCACCTTACATGATATCGCTCAGGTCCTACTCTCAACATATAAAAAAAATCCACACAAATTTTAGAATAACACAAATAAAAAATGTATCTAAAAAAATTGGTCTTGAAAATTTAATACCTCGTCAGATGACATTTTTAATACTTTTTAATGCCCTTAATTTTAGCTAATTTCATTTACTACCTTTTACAACCCCACGGACACCCTGTAAAATTACATCACAGAAACGTCATACCTCATAAATATGCTAGAATTTGAAGGTCATTAAAAAAAGATTAAAAACGTACTCTACCTTCACTGTGCGTGCACACCAAAAGCGGCGAGAGCGTCAGTGTAGCCGGAAGTCACTCATTATTGAAGGAAGGCCGGCAGCAATAAGGAGCGACGTGTCACGTCTTCGCTGGTGTGGCCGTCGAGGAGAGTTGAAATCAACAGGGTTTCTGCAGATATCATAATGTAAAATTTAAGACTTTTAAGACCTTTTTAAGACCATTAAGTATTACATTTGAGACCTATATCACAATATCAAAAACATGCACACACATAAAGAGAAAAAGTAAAATTGCAAAATTAGTGGTAAAATAAATATTCAAATTGAACAGTACTGAAGACAGGTTAGACGCACTATTGAACTACAGAAAAAAACAAACATCTTAAGGCTGATTTATATGGAGCATCGTGCACCTCCACTGACTGCGCACGCACCTCATGAAACGGTCAAGGCTTTTATACTTGACACGTTCGCAATTGAGATATTCTTTTAAACGACAGGGGGCGGTCAAAAGAAACCCACCCTAAAGTCAGACAAATAAAGAAAGAAGTAGAACGTTTCTGGAACTACACAATATGATTAATATCCTTCAACATTTTTAAACTAATTATTTTAATTATTTTTATGATTTATTTTAATGATTATAAAGATTTTTATAATATTCAAGATTTTTTTTTAGCAAATTTTGATGCATCACTTGCTTTTGTTCATATCTCGGACAGTTCTACCAATTAAAGTTAAATATTAATAACAAAAGAACACGGGTTGCTCTACAATAATATTTTTGATTAAGGAAAGAACAAAAGCAAAACAAAAAAGTACACTTACTAAAAATACTGCCTTTTTTTTTTTTTTTGCCCACTCATCAATTCGCACATTACTATCTGGCTAGTATGTGTTGTACTTAAAAGCTAAAAAGACAATAATAGTCCAACATTCCTGACCATTATCACCAATAAAACCTAGATATTGGACATCAATATATTGTAAACCGATAGATTCAAGTATTCCTCTCCAGTTATCAAAGAAATTGTTTGTTACTTAATTTCACTTTGTAACTATTCAATTGTTTTAAATTCAAAATTGTAATACATACGGTTGAAGTCAGAATTATTAGCCCCCCTGAATTATTAGCCCCCGTTTTTTTTTTCCCCAATTTCTGTTCAACAGAGATTTTTTTTAACACATTTTAAACATAATAATTTTAATAACTCATCTCTAATAACTGATTTATTTTATCTTCGCCATTATGACAGTAATAATATTTGACAAGATATTTTTTCCAGACACTTCTTCACAGCTTAAAGAGACATTTAAAGGCTTAACTAGGTTAATTAGGTTAACTAGGCAGGTTAGGGTAATTAGGCAAGTTATTGTATAATGATGATTTGTTCTGTAGACTATTGAAATAAAAAATAGCGTAAAGGGGCTAATGATTTTGACCTTAAAATGGTGATAAAAAAATTAAAAACTGCTTTTATTCTAGCCAAAATTCGTTGTTACCAGATCATTGTGTTGCTTAAGAGCCCTGTCAATCATCCACATTTCTGTCATATTTAACTTCCTATCTTTTTGGAGAAGCAGCAGCAGGTTAATCTCCCATTCACGAGTCTTTCATGCAGAGAAATCTCCTCAGGTATTTGGATAATTCTGCATTCAGATGTTAATGTCCAAATACGTCTTTAGATAAATTCAGTATTGTTGTTGCAGATGAAATATAACACAGACAACGCCATTTTAATATTCTAGATATTTAAAGGATAAAATATCATTTAAATATGCTAGATATATACTAACAGATACAAACATCTTTACCGAATCCTCTCTGCTTGACCGTCGGTCTCGCGTGTCCATCATGTTTGTAGTTTGTTTACACTTTCCACCCAGTTTTGTAGTTCTAATCAAATTCACGTCCAGCGCGCAATGTACTGTAAGTAATATCCGCGGTTGGCTGCTTCTACACTTCAAATTTCGAATATGGGCACTTCTACACTTCAAGTTTTGACCGGAAATAGTAAACCATCCGGGAATTTTTGCCATACTCTTTTTCAACATACTACAATTTGGGACTCACTAATTCTATTTTCACAAACCATTTAGGATGGATAGTATGCGGATTGGGATGCAGAGAGTGTCTTCAAGATCACTAGAAATCTATAAGCAGGTGTGTTTGATTAGAGTTGGAGCTAAACTGTGCAGGACACCGGCCCTCCAGGATCGAGTTTGCCCATTCCTTGTCTATAGGGTGTTGAAAACGCATTCGATTCGACAAAAAAAAAAATAAGTACAGAATGTTAATGTATTTTAAAATGTTTAAATATATATCTAGTGAACATAAATCATAAATTTGTGAGCAAATGTTTTCCGAAGCATCAAGAAATATCACCTGAAAATGAATCTGTCTGTTTGTTAGGGGTGTAAAAATTCAATGCACCGCAATGCAGACACGAACAATTTGGTATCGGTACAGTAATAATCCTAACCGGTTATTATATCTGACGTCATTTATCACATATGTGTTATATGATGGTAGCTTACTATGACGAGGGAGGAGACCGAGAAGACCGAGACCAGGGAAGTTCCCAGCTAGGAAATAATGAAAGCTGTAAACTCTCTCACTCTCTGTGACCCCTTTGACCTACTGGCATGTTCGTGAGGTAACGTTTTATCTTCTCGCTCGGCTGTTACAACAATAACGTTACTTGTGGATCCAGACATGAGCATGTCCGTGTCACTGTTTGCAAAACAGCACCGGAGCTGCGCTGACTGCAAATTGCAGCCTTTTCTGTTGAACTTGTGATCAATCACAGGCGTTTAAAAACTCCCTCAACAACTCTCAAAAAGCAAGCTGTCACGTCCCCAGCCCATCACTCTCCTTCCAATTCACCTAGACCGTCCTCCAGCCGTGCACAATCCCGATTACTAATCATCACCTGTTACCACTCTGGACTCACTCATATAAGCTGCCCTCATCCGTGCACACACCGTCGAGTATCACACATGGACACGATCACCCAAGCCTTCCCGCAACCTCTCCTTGATACCCTCCTGTGCTCTGCTACTGCTCCTGCATCAGCTCTGCCTCTACTCTTCGTCTTCAGCCTCCATTCAGGGAAGTGACTATATTTACTAGCCTGTCTGGATCCCCTTTTCCAAAGACTGCCTTTTCCTTACCTATTACCTATATCAACGATGTTACAGTAATAAATATACTGTTTGCTACATCTGTCTTCCTCTCCTTCCGCTGATCGAGACCGGATACTCGACCCAAGAACAAACTTGGAAGTGAACGGACACAAGCTACCCGGAAGTAAGCCACGCTCCAGCTCAACAAACCAGTAAAGTAGCCACTTACCTTGTTTATGGAGACTGTCGCTGAAAAATCAGATCCTTTTGCCGAACCAATCACCATGACTTCTTCTGGTCTGCCGAAAACCTCATCTGGCCCAGCGCCGACCTTTCCCACGATTGTAAACACGCCGCTAGCACATCCGCTATGCTATGGCGGCGAACCCAGTACTTGCAGTGGCTTCGTGCTTCAATGTACTCTATACATAGAGGCGAATTCCCCACGATTTCCTAATGAAGCATCCAAAATCTCGTACATCATCTCACAGATTCCCTGTGGACCTCTCAGAGCCCAGTTCTCTCATCCTTCACCGCGTTTACAACTCACTTCCGGGAGGTGTTCGGAGCAACTCTCACCCCCATGTCCGTCCACGATGAACTCATCAATCTCTGTCAAAACACTTCAATCCATGAATACACCCTGAAGTTCAGGACGCTAGCAGCTAGCAGTGGCTGGAACAAGGTGGCGCTCCTCGCTGCCTACCGAAGAGGTTTACATCCTGAGTTGAGAAAGCATATGGGGATCTACGATGATAATACTCAGCTCGAAACCTTTATCAAAAAGACCATCTCCGTGTCACAACATCTATCAGCCTGTACCGTCTCGTCTTCCAACCCCCGACCTCTTTCTGTCAAACCACAATCTTCTCCACCGATGAGCCACGACGAGCCCATGCCTTGCCCTGCCGGCGCCAGGCCGGCTCTTGACCCTGCCAGTTCCTCACAACCTTCCAGCCCACATTAACTTTACTCTGTTTCCCTCTTCAAATCTCTCACTGACCCTGTTCCTTCTCCCTTCACAGATCTCCGGACACCTCCCCCTCCAGGGCCACCTGACATCCTTGGCTCTCGGCGGCGGAACGGCCAGTAGAAGGGGAAGGATTCGGTCCTAGGAGAGTCGTGGCCGTCCCCGCTGTCGTTCTTGGGTGCCAGGAGTCACCCGTGGAGGGGGGGGTACTGTCACGTCCCCAGCCCATCACTCTCCTTCCAATTCACCTAGACCGTCCTCCAGCCGTGCACAATCCCGATTACTAATCATCACCTGTTACCACTCTGGACTCACTCATATAAGCTGCCCTCATCTGTGCACACACCGTCGAGTATCACACATGGACACGATCACCCAAGCCTTCCCGCAACCTCTCCTTGATACCCTCCTGTGCTCTGCTACTGCTCCTGCATCAGCTCTGCCTCTACTCTTCGTCTTCAGCCTCCATTCAGGGAAGTGACTATATTTACTAGCCTGTCTGGATCCCCTTTCCCAAAGACTGCCTTTGCCTTACCTATTACCTATATCAACAATGTTACAGTAATAAATATACTGTTTGCTACATCTGTCTCCCTCTCCTTCTGCTGATCGAGACACAAGCAGGATAATATTTACATTAGTTTATTTGCTCTAAATGCTCATGTTGTTCTGTGCATGTACTTTAGTTTAGTCTTAAGCCTGGTTTATACTTCTGCGTCAAGTGATCGCCGTGACCCACGGCACATGCAATGCGCATTGTCGTGCATTTATACCTCTGCGCGCTGTATGTGCTACTCTGCAATAGCACTTCCGAAACGCTAGCTGGCAGTGAGGTGTTCATGTTCCTCTGTGTCAAGTTTCTTCGCTGGTATTTTGTTTTTCTGAACACTACTTTAATGTACAAGTGGTTAAAACTTGCGGGAACCAGCGGACGAGCAACAGTTTCCATCTAGAGCTCCTTCACGGGACTCCACACTTGTAAACACTCGCTTTATCGGGCTCGCATGGCTCTCACCCCCGCCCACACTCGTCAGCTCGACCAAGCCGACCAATCACAGGGCTTGCGCTATGTGTCGTTTCGACGTGTAGTTAAATTTTTTGAGAGGTGCGCATCAGCGTGTGCTTGACGCAGAAGTATAAGTCAGGCTTTAAACATTCTAAACTTTTTTTTTCTCTAAGCTCAGATGGACGTATTTTAATCCTAAAATAAAAACCAATATCTAGAAACCATATATATTGAATTTAGGTCAGAATTTTAGTGATTTTTTTAATAAAAACGTAATTTTTCACGAGTTACAATTGCGCAGATGCATATATATTTAGTAAATGCAGGGGCGGATCTAGGGGTGGGGCCACAGGGGCATTGGCTCCCATTTAAATCGTTTTGGCCCACATTGTGGCCCTCTCCTCTAAGTCAATGCTTATTTATATCAAAGCTCAAACATGAAGATGTGCTTTAATTCTTGTTGAACGCCAGTGATACCTGTTAATTCAGCTGTTTTTTTTTTTGTACAACGAGTGCTTTCTTCCCTGTAGATCAACTGGCTTGTTCCGAAACAGGGATTAAAAACTGTTACAATGTTGCTTGACGTGGTTCGCTCTTAAAGCGGAATGTTTTAGAAAGGACCAAAATTTATAATCATATGGTATATCAGATAGTCATATTTTATTTAGTCATAAACTAAACATGTCATTCATTGATCGGAGCTACAAGGTTTATTTTCCGCAATTCCGCTTACAGCTGTCATAAATTTGTTGTTTTAAATGACCATGAAATGAGTTGTAAATGAGTTGTTATGTAAATGGTAAAGGTGCGCTTCATGGCAAAATCGATAGTGAAAGCAAAGGCAAGTTCTGTGCTGTCATTAACCCTGCAACACAGACGCTTCAGTTCAGAATTACTGTGCTTTTTATCACTATAAAAAGGTTACAAAAAAATTGTGATGGCAAATGTGTCAAAATGACAGACATCAATAACCGAAAAACTTTGGTCAACGTGACATAATATCTGATATTTATGAAAAACATCCCGCGTCTAAAAAAAATCTGCTTTTTTAAATAGTTGCATCATGCATGACGTTACCCACATGAGAGCTGTGCATCAGGTCAGGACTGAACACACTTGAACATGTTCTTTATAGTAAGATTAAGCCCGAATACAGAGTTAAAGTTATTTTAATTTGGTGAACTAATATCCACACCATTCTGAATAAGCAAAAAACTTTATTAAAGAACGAAGTGAACTAACTGATGATTTTTTTATAAAAGGGATAGTTCACCCAAAATAAAACATGATTCCAATTTAATATGCTATTTGCAGATGTAAAAGTGAAAAGATATTATAGGCCTACACACACACACACACACACACACACACACACACATATATATATATATATATATATATATATATATATATACTGTATATATGTATCTTTATACTGTATTTTTAATAGGACTAAAGAGTTTTATGTTGTAAATATATAGTGCAAGCACAAGTTGAATAACTTCACCCCTCTGTATACTGTGGCTCAACCTTGGGCCCAGCATTTAAAAATTCCTAGATCCGCCACTAAGTAAACAGATAAAAAAAGTACAAACTATGCACAGAAACCCTGCATAAATGAAAAGTTGAGAATATTTGGGATCAGGAGGACCCCAAGGAACCGAATTGTGGATTTTATTCCCTGGGCAGCTATATAAAACACTGTAGACTACAGAGTGTCAACAAGTGAATTTATTTGTAGTATAAGCAAACTGCTTCACTAAAAGTGCTAAAAAAATATTTCATACAAAAAGTTCTCTACATTACACTTTTATATTATTTTTATTTATTTATTTATTCATTCATTCATTTTCTTTTCGGCTTAGTCCCTTTATTAATCAGGGGTCGCCACAGCGGAATGAACCGCCAACTTATCCAGCATTTGTTTTATGCAGCGGATGCCCTTCTAGCCGCAACCCATCTCTGGGAAACATCCATACATTCTCATTCACACACATACACTATGGACAATTTAGCTTACCCAATTCACCTGTACCGCATGTCTTTGGACTGTGGGGGAAACCGGAGCACCCGGAGGAAACCCACGAAACTACTGGGAGAACATGCAAACTCCACACAGAAATGCCAACTGACCCAGCCGAGGCTCGAACCAGCGACCTTCTTGCTGTGAGGCGAACGTGCTACTCACTACGCCACCGTGGCACCCTTTATTTATTTATTAATTTTATTGATGTACACAATGTGTGGTTTAATTGTTACAACACTGTAAAAAATGTTCCCCTAATGCTTCTGTTCCCCCAAAAAGAAGCACCAAAATAATGTTTTTGAGTGAACTAACCCCACTGTGTGGTGTTTTCCTTGGGATTGACTAGTAGTCAGTCTGAACCCTATCATACACCTGGGGCAATAGTGTTTGGCGCGATTTGCTGCTATTTTCGGACCAGCGCAACTGTAATTTTCAAGTTTTTCACTACGTTGTTTAAATATTAAATCCATTTGCGGCACTCTGTAGACTCGTGGGTGTGCTGGTCTAACAAGGAGGTGTGTTAAGGCTATTTTGAGGAACTGAAATAGACCGCACCATTGACTAACTAAAAGCTACTATAAAGGCCAGTGCAGAGCGTGTTACTTATGCACCTATGCAGGTCCAAACGCTTACACCAGGGCTATTCAATTGGCGGCCCGCGGGCCGAACCCGGCCCCCAAGACCATTTTTTCTGGCCCCCCAATTAGTTTGAACAAGACATCAGAAATAAATTTAGTTCGGTAGAAAAACAGCCACTATAGTTATGAAATGACGTGCGTCTGTTCAATACAGCACGAGCTGCAGGTGAAGCCTGTGCAGAGTGTGAGTCACCTGACATTAAGCGAGTGGAGCAGGCAGCAGAAAACATTTGGATATTTTTGTAGAAAAGGCCTTTTATTCAATGCACTAATATCGTTGTTAGGGATGCAATGATTCGCCGATTTCACTGCACTTTAATTCGTCGCGGTTAATTATTCGTAAAGGCTTCTCAATTGCGCGTTTCTGTTGCACAGAACGAAACTGCTGCAATTAAACACAGTTATGCCACCTGTGCGCTAGTTTAAAGTTCCGAGCTTGTACGCCGATGCCAATGCAAGCACACTGGATTAACTATAGCGGCGGGCCGTTCCGCTATCACGTCCTTTCCGCGCGCATGTTTGTTATTTCTAATGTAGAAAACGGCAATGTGTGTGCGCAAGCGGAACAACGCGCTCGCGGCTATACGGGAGCACGCATTAGAAAACATTGCGGTGAGGTTGTGCGTGGCTTTCAGTGCAATGTAAACAAAAGATATGTTAGACGAATTATTATTAAAATGATTATGTATGTACACTGTCAGAAGGTACATGTACCCAAAGAGTCCACAGTGGAACCTCACAGGTGCATATTCGTACACAAATGTGCCTAAAAAGTACCTTTGAGGTACCATTATAGACCATTCAGATACAAATATGTACCTTTTGAAAAGGTACTGCCCCAGTGACAGCTCCTGTACCTTTATTTCTGAGAGTGTATGAACGCAGATGATAACAACAGTTAATCTAAATAATTAGGCCTACCTAAAATAAAGCTTACATTTGCATTAGATCGATTACCGTGAAACCATGATTATTCTTCAGACTATAATCATACAACCAAAATCTATAATTGCTGCATCCATAATTGTTATGCAGTTCAAAACATATGAATAGGGCTGGGTATCGAGTTCGATACTTTTAAAGCACCGACCGAATCGTCTCGATACTATCGAGTATCGAAAAAAACATTTTCGTTCGGTACCAAATTTCGATACCCAAGGGTATAATCTTGTCAACGTCAGTGAGCTAGAAAACCTGCGGCATCCCTTAACATATGCCCGGATCAAATGCTGGTGATGAGCCTGAATCAGCCTGCTGCGAGGCTGTCTTGAAAATCAATAGTTTACGGCAGTTACGCCCACTCGCCCAGAGCTTGTCAAATGTGAGGCTGTAATGCGTACACTACACTTTAAAGCATATCATAAATTCAACGCAAACAATGTTTAGGCGATCAAAAGTATGGCTACATTATGCAAAGATTGGCGGCAACAGCGTGCGATGCAATATCTGTAAAAAAGTTATCGCGACCAAGACTGGCAACACGTCTAATATGATAATGTGGCCGTTTAAGCGGAGAAAATTAAAAGAAGAGACATCAAACGCGGCATGAAAACTTTATGAATCGATCGCTTTATTTTCCTCCCCGACACACACGCTTAAAGGGGAAACACATTCTTAAAGGGGAAACACACCCCGTCACTTTCCGCTCTCTTAAAGGGGAAAAACAACAAGCACAACTCGTGAATGCTGTCACATGTATAAATGTATGCGCCACAATAAAACACCTCGCGGTACACGGAATTAATTTACGAGCAGAAAGTTGCTCCGTGTTTGACTGCAAGAAGATCACGCCAGCGCAGTTATCATCATCATCATCATCGGTATTTTCCTGACTTCAACAATGTGCCCAGCACAAGCGTCCTCCATGACTGATGAGGATAACTGCGCGATGGCTGGGGCTCCGAAATGTAAACAGACATACAATACTATAATGCTTTGAGGTTAACAGTAAATGATGAAGTTTGCATTAAACTTGTCTTATTTAAATGTCCACCCTAATGTTGTTCCAAACCCATAAGATCTTTGTTTACCTTCAGAACACAAATAAAGATAATTTGGATTTAATTCAAGAGCTTTCTGATCCTCCCATAGATTTACTGGACATGCATTTTTCAATGTCCAGAAAGGAACCAAAAACATAGTCTAAATAAGTCCATGTGATAAAAGTGGTTCAATCATAATTATATGAAGCTGTAAGAATACTTCTGTGCGCAAAGTAAACAAAAATAATTTCAATAAACATTCAACGATGTGAGGATCAGAAAGGTCTTAAAACTATCTTAATTTGTAGATAATTATTGACAGAATTTCAATTTTTGGGTGAACTAAACCTTTAAGCAGCAGTAAGCCTCACAAATACTTAAAATTGATTGACTTAAAACTGCTTGAACTTTATTAAAACTGTTTGCACTAATATATTGTGTTAACTACACTGTGTTCATTTTGTGCTTTTGTTCTTTGTTTATTGGTCTTAGAGATAAGCCTGCTGTGAAAAGTGTCACAAATATCCTGAAAAAAAATAAAAACCTAAGTTTCTCTGAGATTGTGTTATGTAATCTTGTTAAAATATATTTCTTAAAATAAAAGTATCGAAAAAAGTATCGTTTGGAATCGGTATCGAATTCAGGGTATCGGTATTGGTATCGGTATCGAAAATTTTGGAACGATACCCAGCCCTACATATGAATGTGTCTGAATGTAGAAAAAGCCTGCTTCAGCAATGCACTGCTTTTGTTGTGCTTTGAAATAAAACATTTGAAGATTTGTTAAAAAAAGCCACATTGTAAAATGCACTGATATTTTGTAGTTTCAAAATACAACATATTAACATGTTAATGTAGAAAAAGCCAACATGGGTGTCTTAAGGAGCAAAAATGCAACATATGTAGTTGCGTCCTCACTCATATTGCAAGTCATACCTCTCCGGCCCTTCGTTTGGGATGCTCTTCATGAACCGGCCCCCATGACAAACTAATTGAATAGCCCTGGCTTACACATTACTTATCCAGTTCTGCTCTCAGGTTACAAAGTGTTCAATAAACGATGTGGTCTGTACTGTATGCCTTATGTACCTTATGTGTTCTCCTGAGTAAACATGACAGTATTGTATCGATGTGTTTTGAGCATAACGTGCATTAAACCAATCAGAGTCTTGTCTCCCATTGCCTTTAAGAGTCAGCTGAGCATTTGCTATTTACATGGCGGATTTTGTAAGTTTAAAAACTGAATGCTTCTCTAGCGAGAAAAACAGAGCATCTGCAGCGTGAGGATAAAGAATGAGCCTCCTCCATTCAGCCTCTTTACTTTCTTTTTACTTTACTTTTTACTTTACTCCTTTACATTGGTGGAGTAAGTTAACGGTGGAAACTCACTCCACTGAAGACATCCATCAGCCCACATATTTAATTCTGTCATTTTAGTTTAAGTGCAACGATTCGCTTTAAAACAAAAATTTACGTAGAGACAAAACTCAAAATAAATAATTCCACAAATAAAGCCACATACTTACAGATTATGACACTAATGTTTCCACCATAGACTGTAAAAAATATGGACGTAGTATCCGTGACGTCACCCATAGGTTTCTGATGAACCCAAAAGAAGCTACTAGTAGGCGTGGCCAACCGTCGCCATTTTGTTCGCGCGTCATCGCACCAACCGAGGCATACCAAACAAGGGCAAAGAGGCGGAGCGTGGGCGGAGCGTGAGCGGAGCTACGGGACGCATGCTGGCATTGGAAGAAAGCGTGAATTAAATCCAAATACTTTAGTTATAGTCTGTGTTAGTAAATGCAGGGGTATTTAGGAAATCCAGGCAGAACACTGTATGACAACGCTTGAGATGACGATTTTATAGCCTACAGCTGATCAATCTGTCAGATTCTGGAGTGCATTAGAGTTCTGAAGAACATTATAAATCATAAATTATCCTAAATAAAGCAATTACATTTATAGAGATGGTATAAGTATATAATTTCACTTACCTGGGAAACGTGAGTCCACGTGAATGGTTTGTGAGCACAATTAAGCGCACACAACATGCCATATTATCTGATAATGGTAGGAAATAATTCCAAAAGGCAACTGACTGTGTAAAGCCACATAAAACAACACAAAAACACGATGAATCAGGCGGAATCAGCTGAGGTGACGTGACGGCGACCAGCGGGACTAGCTGTCACTCAAGTGGCCACGCCCTTAATTATGCAAACTTAATTTAGCTTAATATAAAGGAAACGGATGAGTTATAAAAAAAATTCACCCCCCTCACAGTTGTCACGAAGGGTGATATAAGCTATATGAACCAAAATCGTTCTTTGTACCAGGCTGTAAACACCTTTTTTTCTGCTGTAAAATTGGCCATTTCACCAGTGGGCTCATTGGAGATTTGCTCTATTATGGAGCCAGGACAGCCAGGACTAGCGGAATTTTCGATGAATTGCAAGTTTAAGTTACTTCCGTATTGGCTTCCCGAGGGAGAGCGGGAGGTTGCCGCTTGGTTTCCACGTGCTAGAGTAAAATCTGACAGAATTTTTGTTAGACTGTTTGTTAGTGTTGTGAGTACTGTTCACAGAGTCAGACAATCTACATACCTGTACATAAGTCACATGCTGCTCCTCTGTCCTCATGGGCTCCACACACAAGTCATGATCTGTGTTTGGCATCTCTGTGACATGAGGAGATTGAGAAACAAGTCAGATCAACTCAATTTACACACCTATAATGTACTGATAATGTAATGTACTGATAATGTACTGATTCCCTGCATGACTGCCTTCTCGAGTGAATTCGAGTGAACACATGACATGGCCAAAACAGGATAATTCCTGTTTGGTAATCTTGGCTTCCAGCGGGGTCTTTGGCTTGATGCACCCAAGGACTTTTTTGTTGGTGATTCTTGCTGTCCACTAGATGCGCAACAGTCTCCTCCAGCATCACAACTCGAAGGCATCAATCTTCCTTCTGTCTGTCTTCCTGATCGTCCAGGTCTCGCAGCCATAGGTTGCTATGGGGAAGACGCTCGCGTTGACTAGCCTTGCTTTAGTTGCAGTGCTGATATCCTTACTTTTCCTGATGGCATTCATGCTCACCACTGCATTCCGTCCAAGGGTTAACCATGTCTTGATTGAAAGAAATATAAATACATATAAATACAATATTAGTGTGGGTAAATAAATAATTCAATAAATTACACGAATGTTGGGGGAATAAGAAAACGCTAAACTGGAGATAGATTTTTTTTCCTTTTTCAAACATTCTCAACGTCATTTTTGAACATAGCTCTGCATTTACTTTTCCTCAGCTCAACATGTTAATGAGAGGATGTCTATCAATCATCAAAAGGTGGTCTTTATACCATCATTGGTTGATAATTTTTTTGACTATCTTCTTATGGATATGTGTTTATATATATATATATATATATATATATATATTAGGCACAGAATGATAACCGTTGTCAAGGTATACCTCGGTATGGAATAGTCAAGGTTTTCATACCGCCAACATTTTCTGCTATACCGTTCCTAAGGTATGAGTAAGATTTTTTATTTACTTTTTTTTTTTTTTTAAGGTGTAAATTGTAAAGAAATCTGTGTTTTTGGAACTAATAAAGAGCAGAAGTCAATGATTCACTTGAATTATTTAGCCTGACATGTTTACTGCTCTAAAATATTATAAATGTTTCTCAAAATAAAATATATTGTGTTCAAGTGGGAAAAGGTTTTGATTTTTAGCCAGACACTTAAAAAGAATATATTTTAGAGCAGTAAACACAATACTGTCATACCGTGAAACCGTGATATTTTTTTCCAATGCTATCATACCATCAGAATCTTATACCAGCCCATGCCTAATGTATATATATATAGTCTACCGGAGTATTTTGCTGACCTTGTCCTTCCCTTTATGACCACAGTGTACCGATCTTCTTGGCTACTTTAAGCAGAATAACATGCCATGTCGTCAAACGCGAATCATCTCAGAGTGGTTTACATAGAAACGCATAAAATAGAGATTTCTTCCAGCTTTTCATTCCAGTCAGTCAATATTCTGGGAAAACAACACAGAGAGCAAGATTTCAACACACTTTTTTTGTTATTGTAGTCTATAAAACCAAAGACATTTAGATTTGTTGCTGTAAATAAATGAAGTAAATAAGCAGCGTATCATCCGTTCATTCGATTGTTCCATTTTTTCTGGAAAACGAAACACCAGAAAACAGTAAATATTTTGTCTTCTGTTCAATCTTTAAGCACAAAAAAATACAAAAGCTCACCTGTTATCCTGTTTTTGACTCAAAATGAAGAATTAAAACAAACACAATGCAAAAACTAAATAATGAGTCTAAAAACTGCATTTCTTCGTTTGATCAAAAAACAAACACTAAAAAATGAGATCTTAAAGTGTGGGTGTGGAAGAGACGCCCCTTTTTCTACCAATTGTTCAGACCCCCTAGTTTTTCGCGATTTTGCGATTGCTGAATCCAATGCAAAATCAACAAAAACTGTTAATGTAAACACAAAATAATTGCAAAAAAAATTAAATAGCATTGTGACGTCTATCGACCATCAGAGATGGACGATGGCATCATCTATTGACCCAACCCTGGTATAAATGAATAAACAATTTTATAAATGTTTATTTAACTCATGTTTTAAAATGCTAAAAGTTTACATGTATATACGCAAGTTTCATATTGTTTTGATCATCCAATAGTGTAGATGTATATGCGAGTAATTTATAGGTTTATATGCAAGTGTTTTATGTATGTGTTGATAAGCAAAGCTTGATTTAAATCCTCCTCATAGAGCGAGGCTTGTTTTTTCCTACTGCGGGCTGAATGCAGTGCTTAATTTGAGCCAGATCTTGCCGAATCCTGTTCCAGAAAATGTAAGATATTCGTGTTTTGCGTTGCGGTATTTATTTTAATCAGTGTTTGTGTGTGTGCGCATGTGTGTGAGAGAAAGAATGTCAATGGGAAAGAGTGAAAATCAGCAAGCAAAGCTGTGTGGATTGTGCATGCACACACAAAGGTAGTCAGTAGTCACTTTCAACCGATCAGCTTTCTTATGTTTACAATCCTTCATTGGTTGGTGATTATTGTTTCGCGTGCAGTGAGCAGTGAAAATAAATAATGACACAGCGGCCTACCTAAATAACATCTGTATATTCAAAATGCCAGAGGCAGTCAAGCATATATATATATAAAAAAAAACTTTAACCACAAGTAAATCTGATAATGAGCCTGATCAAGAGAAGATGAAACTGCGCGAATGGATCAGGATAGCGGGAGACAGAAGCAAAGTGAGTCAAGTCAGCCATAAAACATGACGGAAGAGGTAACTGTGGGCTCTTGTTGAAGATTAGACCAAGTGATATTCACTTGGCACATAACAGTGAAGTGAACTGAATAGTGAAGTTTCATACGATTTATGTTGGTAGCTAAATACTGTATTTTTAAGTTTATTTTACCCAAGGTTGACCCATAAAGTTATACTGCACAAAATAATCAAAGACCGTTCCGAAATTTGATGCTTTTTTCCCTATAACCGATTTGTAACGTCATGTTTCAGGAAAACTGAGATCGCGTGGCAGACGTCAGACGACAGTAACTTTTATTTCCTGGTTTTGTTCCGGAAATTATTCATTTACAAATTAAGTACTGGCTGAATGGATGTAGTAAAAAAGGGATTTCATCCAGAAAGATCTGGAAAGGGGTTTTAGAAGAGTTATTATGGCCTAACAGATTTATTCATTCATTTTCTTTTCGGCTTAGTCCCTTTATTAATCCGGGGTCGCCACAGCGGAATGAATCGCCAACTTATCCGGCATTTGTTTTACGCAGCGGATGCCCTTCCAGCCACAACCCATCTCTGGGAAACACATCCATACATACACATTCACACACATACACTATGGACAATTTAGCTTACCCAATTCACCTGTACCGCATGTCTTTGGACTGTGGGGGAAACCAGAGCACCCGGAGGAAACCCACGCAACCACGGGGAGAACATGCAAACTCCACACAGAAATGCCAACTGGCCCAGCCGGGGATCGAACCAGCGACCTTCTTGCTGTGAGGCGAACGTGCTAACCACTCGGCCACCGTGGCGCCCCCTAACAGATTCCGGCTCACAAATTTAAAATTGCCATTTTAAATTATAAAGAAATCTGTGTTATTGAAAATAATGAAGACAGATTCATTTTCATTATTCAGCCTGACATGTTTACTGTAATAAAATACTTTAAATGTTTCTCAAAATAAAACATATTGTGTTGAATGGGGGAAAAAAGTTTTTTTTTTTTGCCAGACATTTAAAAATAATATATTTTAGAGCAGTAAACACAATACCGTCATACCGTGAAACCGTGAAATTTTAATCCAAGGTTATCATACCATCAGAATCTTATACTGGCCCATGCCTAACATCCGTGTGACCAACCTTTTTTAAAATTGATCATTTGTTTGACAGCACTAATAAAGATTATAAACAGGCCATATAAACACCACCACACTTATACAAAATTAAGGAGGATATAAATGACGTACCCTGCCATGTATTCACTGTAATGAAATCTCTGTCTTGTTTTGCAATAATCCAGGGCTTTACTGCTGTCTTGTTGGAATAAACAACCGTAACGTGAACATCGAGATGCACAGCAGCGGTGAATGTTTGTTGATGGTAAGTTCAACGACAGAACACAAAAGAAATGCAACCCTTGCGACAAAACTAGATGGTTATTATTGTGAAGCACTCTCCCCCCTTACAAAAATAAATAAATAATGCAGACTTTGTATACTTTCATCTGTTAATTCGTGATGTCTGGAAGATATCCACATGGGGGAAACCTATAGTAATTTATAATAAACATGTTATTGTTTTTGTTGAACCACATAGTAAAATGTATAATGTGTACAACTCTTTGTTAATGAATGTTATAGAATACTGTAGTAGGGTAAACTGATAAACAGTGATAAATAACATTTGTGTAAACTGTGGTGCATCGTGATGGTGAATGATTATAGCGTAAAAAAAATGAAGACTATTGAATAATTCATTACAAGAGTTGTGTCGTACCACAGCAACAACATAATTACTACAACAGTTTATTTCAAGTAATTATAGTATGCTTCCAAACACTATAGTATTAACTATAGTATTTTTTTTTCATGTAACGTAATAGCTTGTACCTGTGGTTTTCAAACTGTGATACGCCACCACTAGTGGTACACAAGCTTTCTTCTAGTGGTACATGGAGGAATCGCTAAATAATTAAAGTAAAAAAAATGAACACTTTTACCCCTTTGACATGTACGATAACTCCGATGCGATCAGTAAATTAATTAGGCTAAACCTTTTATTTAAGTGGCAGACAATAATAAATATTGTTAATTAGAAGAATTAGTCTGCCTTGTTTTTGAACTGTGCAGAGCTGTAGCTGCTTAATTAAGCCTACTATGCTACTGTACTACAATACCAGTTATTATGGTGGTACTTGGAGAGACCATTTTTACTGAGGTGGTACTTGGAGAAAAAAGCTTGAGAACTAATGGCTTATACAGTATCTACCGCCACGACGACAGGATAATATATTTTAATTCAGTAGAAAACTCTGCCCTCTTCATGATATTACGGGTCATGTCCAACAAATGTGGTTATTTTTTATTTATATCTCCTCTGAAATAAGGTATAGATCGCAAAAATACAGACTACTGTCGTTTTTTACTTCATGCCCTTCTGAATATCGGGCGTCAACAGAACCACGTGATTGCAAACAACCGTTAAGTAATCTGACAAGTTATCTGAAAAACAACAGGAAAGGCAATTTCAGATTTCAATTAAAGATTAGAAGGGTAAACTATTGTTTTTTCTTCTTAATGACACTTAATACACAGACGAATTGTTCACCACAAAACTAGCAATGCGAGCTAACGAAATCATGATTCGTCTTGATTTCTTGGGGACATTAACGGTGGAGGGAGTCAACTGCCCTCGGTAATGTTAGTTTGATTAATATATAAACGTCAGTGCATTCATTTAAATTACATACAATTTATTATTGAAATACATTTACGTTTTCATTGTTTTGAGGAATATTTAGTGTATTCTGACCTACATTATGCTCAGATTCGCTGTTTTAGCGGTTACTTACAGGTCAAACATAACCTACTCATCAAATTTTACTTTTAAGCTGTGTGTAGATACAAACAACTATTTTACACAAGATGTGTTTTGTGTGAACACTTACGATGACTCCTGGTGAGCTTGAGCTGCAATTTCAGACTTCTCGCAGTCGCATATCGACGCGATTATGAATTCACAATGGTATAAACCATCATAGGGGTGGTCAAATGTATTTTTATATTTTAGTATTTTAATTACTAATATTAATTACGATACAGATCACAGCGAACTATTTAAAGAGCTATGCTCCACATACATCTTGTTTTGATGTCCTTCAGAGGGGATCCTATCCCCCCAACCCCCCTAAAATTCGCACCCTTTTTGTACTGCTCCTGTACTTGACCTTACAGCCTCATTCAAAATGGCGCGGTAACTAGACCCTCTGGAGTTATTTTCACACACTGCTGCCACACAACTGTTTAAACTCTAAATGATTTTTGCATAATTCGTCCCCTAACGATATTATTTAAATCTAAGTCTATGAGGACATAATTTTTTAAAACTAATTATTATTGAGTGTACATCATTTCTTTAAATAAATGGTTGGACGATGCTTGATATTTGTCAATAAAATCAAACATATAAAAAATTACCCTTAGCTTTGTATAGTATTTTATTCATATTTAAAATAATACCTAAAACATTTGGCTTCTCAGCGCTGATTATTGTAATGTATTTTAAATATTGTAATTCATTAATTTCATCTTCAGGTGAAAGAAATCAAGTATTTTGAAAGATATGAGTTCTGTTATTGTTATTATTCAATTCAATTCATCTTTATTTATATAGCGCTTTTACAATGTAGATTGTGTCAAAGCAGCTTCACTTGCATTATAAAAACATTATTAAAACAGTGTCAGTCCAGTTTTCAGTTATTGTTATCAATGAGTTGGAGCTATCCTTTAAATGTATCCAATGGTGTAACCTAAAAACGAACAGCTTCATTTTTTAAACAGCACTTAAAAGTTTATTTTGAGCCTATAAAGTTCATTTAAATCAAAAAGCCAGAAGAATAACATATATGATCAATTATTAAACATTTGTTTGTTTCCTTTATAAATGTCAATATGTCAAAGTGATCTAACACTGATAATTCAGTCAAAAACAAGCTGATTCGTGAATTTGATTTTTTGTACTCGAGTACTAATTTTTTAAATATAATTATTAATAATATTTTTGGAAATTAACTGTAAATTATTCTCCGCGAGCTGTAAAGCCCGCCTCGTTTGATTTGATTGGCTGACATTTAGTCATTGACGAGCTATAATTTTTGAGGCAGAACACGACGGGGGCTGTTGTGTATCGGTGACGGCCCGGTTTCGGGCATAAAAGTCAGTCCTGGCCCGGTAATATTGAGGCATTTCAAATCTGAACTTTGTAAATAAACGCGCCTGGAGACGCCATTCCATTAGTGACGTCACTTGGCAGCCGAAGCTTCAGTTCGATGATTGTTGAAGCTCGAGTTAGGATTGTCATTTGAGCGCGTTTACAGAGTTTGAGTGAATTTATCGATTTACACATTATCTGTCGACTTAAAGCACTTTATGGGTGAACTAGAACACTTTATGAGTGAAAATACATTGCCTGTGTTTGTCCACGTGATGGCAGCAACGGCATCTGCGTGTGGTGAAATGGAGAAAATAGAGGCGGGTTTGTGGATGGACACGATCGGCTTTTGCGACGACTTCTGTCCCTGGCTTGACCAGGTGGACGGGACTGTGGTTACAGAGGCCGATACAGCACTTCACAAGCCCTCTACTGCTAGTAAAGTGGAGGCAAACACAATCGGTGAGACTATCAGCAAACACTCAAGCTTTATTAGGTGTTAAAATGATTAGAATTGGGAAAATAGGTATATTAAAGTATTGAAGGGTTCAAATAAATGTAAAGACACATTATGTAGGAAAAAATTATGAGAAATTATTAATAATTGGTTTTAAATAGACTTTGGGATGAGAAAAAGTTGCTCTGTGAGGTAAATTGACCTAAAGTGGGCCTAGACAAAGCAATGAGTCCACATCCAATACTATTTTATGTGCACACACACACACATATGTATATATATATATATATATGTGTGTGTGTGTGTGTGTGTATAAATATTTATTTGTGTTAATATATAAAATATAAATATTTGTGCATAAATGTTTAGCAATAGCCAGAAATACATTGTGTGAGTCAAAATGAATGATTTTTCTTTTCATGCTAGCAATCTTCAGTCTACAGGATTCAATACTAAGGATTTTTTCTACAGGCCCGATTGGACCAGTGGTTCAGATTTTTACTTGCCCTGCCAAAAATCTTCACTGGCCCCACAAAAAAAAGTTAATTTCTATTTCTTAGCCACATATTTTAAATAATGTGTCAAAATAATTTCTAAACATGTTGAGGAAAATGTGCAGATATTTTATTGCAAAACAAAACTTAAACAAGACTTAAAAATGACAGCAAAACATCACAAAACAGACATTTTCTTTTAGCCTCATAATTTGATGTTGCCGTCATGTTGTCGTCTCTTTGCTGTACTGGTTTTTACTAGGTTGCAGAAAAAAATAACATCCAATCAGATATGAGGAACCAAAAAATCAATATGGTATTTACAACTTCACAGAGAAGGTAGTGTTAAAATACTTGAAAGCACAAACTATTTCTTTATTTTAAGACTATATATGCATGCAATTGACAAATAATCACAGGCAAATTAAAATTTAGTGACAAGGCAGCAAGGGCCTGATCGGGCCGGTAACGATTCTGTCTACTGTCCCGAGCATCTCTCACACTGTCATTGGGCAGTCCTTATTGTTGAGCCCTGGTCTATTAAGTAATAGTTCATCATTTTCCATGAAGATATTTTGTTATGAATAGTTCATAAAGTTTATAAAAATTGACCCGTATGACTGATTTTGTTTTTCAGGGTCATCCTTGGAGACCATCAGCTTCTGCAGTAACTTCTGTCCATGGCTGGACGAGGAGGACTGGACTGTGGTTTCGGATGCCGGTGAACCCGCTACTGATAGTCATGTGGAGAAAAACATAACCGGTGAGTCTTGTCAGCAGGCACTAAAATTGAGCTTGTAAAATGACAAAAAAAAACAATTAACAAAAATGAGAAATTAGCAATAATGGGTTTACACAGACTTTGAGATGAGAAATCGTTGTCTTGTACGGTAAATTGGCCTAAATAGGCAGCAGGGGTCCATATAACTGTTTTACTGTATAAAATACTTCACGCCTGTGTAGTCCCTGTAAATCACCTATATCAATGTGTGTGTGGTAAATGTTAACATACATTTGTATGAGTCACTAATATTGATCTTTCATGCCAACAGTCATCAGACTGTTAAATGAAATGTATAACTTTCCATGAAGATATTTTATGAATATATTTTAATTTCTGAAAATTGATCATTATGACTGATTTTGCTGTCCAGGATCATCTTTGGAGACCATCAGCTTCTGCAGTAACTTCTGTCCGTGGCTGGACGAGGAAGACTGGACTGTGGTTTCAGATGCCGGTACAGCACTTGAAGAACCATCTACTGGTAATAACGATGAGAAAAACACAACGGGTAAGGTTTCTTAGATTTAAACCATTTTAAAAACTGATCGAAGAGATTTATGATTGTATTGGAGGATTAAAGTAAATGTATAGATGAAATTAGACACATTATATATGAAACAAAATGAGAAATGAAAAATAATGTGATTTTAAGATAGTCATTCGCTCTGTTGTGTCATTTTAAATGCAACGTTCACATTGTTTGAGATGCCGTGACAAGCTGACATTACCAAAACAACCCAGCTTGTCATAAATCCGTCATAAACATGATTGTCATGAGGCATTATAATTGTGTCATGAATATTTTTCTGATCAACTTTGAATTTGTCATTATAATTTCTTTTTAAAAGAGTCAAAGATGAATAATTGTATAACAGCATCATTAATATTTAATGGCTTTTAAATGACGATTCAATTTGTACCACTGAAGTTGACGTCAAGAAAAATGAAGGACATCGTTATGACATTCAAGACAATTACAATGGCCTCATGACGATGATCATGTTTATGACAGATTTATGACATGTTATGTTGTCTTGGTAATGTCAAGTTGTCATGACAAAACAGGTTATGATGTAATTGTTTATGTAAAGCGAAAGTTGATACAAGTAACAAATGCGTCCGAGTGATTGTTGTAACAAAGGCAACTCAAACAATGTTATCTAAACTGAAATAACTGAGCGAGTAACACTTTATGACAGTTGTCGTAAGCATGCATTATTCATGAGACGTGTCATATCGTGATCACAAAAGTGTCGCGATGAGTCCAGTAAAGTGTTTCCATCAATCTCAGTTTCTGAAAATTGACCGTTATGACTGATTTTGTCATCCAGGCTCACTTTTGGAGGTCATCAGCTTCTGCAGCAACTTCTGTCCGTGGCTGGAAGAGGACTGGACGATGCTTTCAGATGAGACTACAGCACCTTATGAGTCCTCTCCCGATAACAGTGTGGAGGAAAACACAACCGGTGAGGCCGTCTGCAACCACATAAAAGAAATAAAAGAAATTTAGCTGCTCTTAGTACAAGTCTTTTGAGAAAATCAGCATCTCAAAAGTCCCTGATAGAGGGCAAAATCATTTTATAAATGCATAATTGAAAATCATCAGATAAACAATACAATATGATAGATTTAATGCACTTATTATAGACATGTTCATCAAAGCTCACAGAGGTTTTTCACAGAAGGTGCTTTTTTTTAAGATTGCTCCACTCATGTATGATGGGACGTGTGATTTTGATCAGTTTTGTATAACTCATATATTCACTGTCATTCATGAGTTTATGAAGGAGCTACAAACACTAGGCCATAGGTGTCCCACTTTAGGACAATTCAGCATATATATAAATTATTATTAATATTTTACATTTATATATTCTTTAAAACCTCTACAATAACTGACTGTCACGTTTCTAATAATCCTCTCTGTTGTTGTTTTTTTTTTCCATTTAAGAAATCCAAGCACAAGGCAGCAGGAGGAACAAAATCCATACTTTCTTCAGGAGGGTGTGGAAGGTCATGAAGAAGCCTTTCCTCCGCAGAAGACGGATAAAAGTAGAGCCTGATTCTGATCCAGATCAAGAGCCAGATCCAGATCGAGAGCCTGATCCAGATCGAGAGCCTGATCCTAATTCAGAACACAATCCAGATCATGAGCAGGGTCCAGATCTAGAGCCAGATCCAGAGCAAGGGCCTGATCTGGTTTCAGAGCCTGATCCAGATCAAGAGCCAGAGCCAGATCAAGAGCCAGATCAAGATCAAGAGTATGATGAAGATCCAGATCCAGATCGAGAGCCAGATCCGGGCAAAGCGTCAGATCCAGGTGAAGATCCAGATCGAGAGCCAGATCCGGGTGAAGCGCCAGATCCGGGTCAAGATCCAGATCGAGAGCCAGATCCGGGTGAAGCGCCAGATCCGGGTGAAGATCCAGATCGAGAGCCAGACTCGGGTGAAGAGCCAGATCCAGATCGAGAGCCAGATCCAGATCCGGATAAAGAGCCAGACCCGGATAAAGAGCCAGACCCGGATGAAGAGCCAGATCCGGATGAAGAGCCAGATCCGGATGAAGAGCCAGATCCGGATGAAGAGTCTGATCTGGATGAAAAGCCTGTCCCTGGACCATCTGGGATCCAGAACAATGCTAAACCTCATCCAGATCCAGAGCCTGTCCCTGGACCATCTGGGATCCAGAACAATGCTAAACCTCATCCAGATCCAGAGCCTGTCCCTGGACCATCTAGGATCCAGAACATAGCTAAACTTCATCCAGATCCAGAGCCTGTCCCTGGTCCATCTTGGATCCGGAACACTGCTAAACCTTATCCAGATCTAGAGCCTGTCCCTGGACCATCTTGGATCCGGAACACTGCTAAACCTTATCCAGATCCAGAGCCTGTCCCTGGACCGTCTGGGCTCCAGATGTCGGCGTCAGGAGTCTATGATGATAGGCGTCAGTACTATTATATATGCTAATACAACATATATTTGTTAATGTAAGCTAATATCAGTATGATAGAGCTGAAAGCACTTAAACAACCTCTTCTTTTTTCCAGGATATTTGGGAAGTTCCTACAAACTAGGAGCTGTTCTGGGAAGCGGGGCCTTCGGCACAGTGCACAAAGCTCTCCGTAAATCTGATGGCGTGGAGGTAAAACTCTTACTACACATGGCTGCCTTTGTAAATTGTCTAATTAAGCATTTGTTGATTAAATTAATTAGAGACTGAAGAATATGTGGGAAAAATAATGATTGAATTTCCTTTTTGCAGGTTGCCATCAAGCGGATTGAGAATAGCTATGATGACATCTTTATGGTAAGAAAATAAATCACTCAATATTTAATTCTTTAATAGTTTGGACACATTTGCTGTTGTGCAGTTGAATTTTAAAAGGCCAAATCCAGTAATTTGAAGCTGTACCAACATTTCACTCATGGTCAAGTTGAAGAAAGTCATTTTGCTGTTCTTCATCCATCGCTACACAACTGTAAAATTTACCTTTTTGCCCAAATATTTTGGTGAAATCTAATTAATGTAAACAGTTTCTGTAGTTCGTCGCTGCACTATAACAGAAATTAGCTTGAAAGCCCTGCACTATTATAGATCATATGAAGAGTTTAATTGCAAAACGCGATAAAGGCAGTTTTTTGACATTTGGATTTCATGAGTGGAAATCACTGTTCAAATGTTCCTTATCTATGTGTGAATTGCTGTCATTAACACAATTTAAGAATGAACATTTTAGGCCTACTACAAAATGTATTTTTTCATATGTATATAATATTATAGAACAGTTATATGCGAGGGGCGCCATGGTGGCGTAGTGAGTAGCACGTTCGCCTCACAGCAAGAAGGTCACTGGTTCGATCCCCGGTTGGGTCAGTTGGCATTTCTGTGTGGAGTTTGCATGTTCTCCCCGTGGTTGCGTGGGTTTCCTCCGGGTGCTCCGGTTTCCCCCACAAGTCCAAAGACATGCGGTACAGGTGAATTGGGTAAGCTAAATTGTCCATAGTGTATGTGTGTGAATGAAAATGTGTGGATGTGTTTCCCAGGGATGGGTTGTGGCTGGAAGGGCATCCGCTGCGTAAAACAAATGCTGGATAAGTTGGCGGTTCATTCCACTGTGGCGACCCCGGATTAATAAAGGGACTAAGCCGAAAAGAAAATGAATGAATGAATGAGTTATATGCGAGAGCGCAGCATCCCCTGGGAGGAGTGCTCCGAGTTTGCTCATTGATTTAACGATAATATCAAAACAAAAAACATATGTTTTTAAAAAGAGGATTCACTAGGCTAACTAAAAACGTTTGCCATTTAATACTGTAGGCGAGCTGTCAGTCACAGGCTACGTCCGTCTGTCAGTCAGAGAATCAAAGCTTCAGAGTCGAGCTAATCTCATGGATTTTGATGACGGATTGGAGCCGGTCATTCCAGCTGCATAATAATAATAATAATAATAATAATAATATGACGGGACGAGGCGAGCTTGTATCCGCGGACTCTGTGCAACAGGAACTGCGCCATCGCGGCTCCGCCCGCTCTGATCATACAGGTTTGGTTTTCAGCAGCGGTGTGGAAGGAGCCTCCACTCTTTCTGTATTGAGCTACAAGTCGTTTATTTAACTAACTTAATTTTACTTTTCTATATTATAACTAATCACAACTAGTCCAGAGCTGTTTAAGGATGGTTGAAACGATAAACATCCTGCAGTTAGTTTGCTCTGACAGCTCAGCCGGTATGTTGTTATCTGACCTTTTCATTCAGGGACTGGCCTGGATTACTGGCACACGCCATAGTCACATTATGTCTATTATGGTATTATGTTTTTGAATATTATGAATATTTACGTTCTATTGATAAATTATTGTTAATTTCCCCACTGATGATCCAAAAGATTTCTTTAAATGCCGCAGTGATGCCTGCTTAAAGCCATTGGAGCCCCAGCAACAAACAAAAAAAAGTTATGTTATGTTATATTGTGTACGTTCTGGCCAAAACTAACTAACTCAGAATCTTATTATTAATAATCAATCTTTGTATATACTGTTCCAAATAGTTTTTAATAATTTTAATCAATTTAGGATCTTAGACAATGTTATGATAAATATGTTGCATTTTGGCATGCTTTTTGACTTATTTATGAACTATTTGTAGACATAAAATTCAATAAAAAATATCCTGGATTTGAAGAATATGTGTCCCTGGCCTTCACTGAGCTCAAGCAATAGTTTAATGTACAGAAATTGTGAATAAAGTTGACCTGTTGATGTCTTCAATAATGATGTCAAATAACCAACATTTCTCAAAATGGATATATCTCGTTTTGCAACGAAACTCTTCATATATACAAACATACTTAAGCAACCTAACATGCATTTAAACATTAGTTTACCCAAAATAAAAATTCTGTTCTCATTCACTCATCCCCAAGACTTCCGTTCATCATCAGAACACAAATGAAGATATTTTAGATGAAATCTCAGAGCTTCCTTATCCTCCATAGACAACAAGGAAATGTTAAAAGTCCAGGAAAATACCAGAAACTTCGTCAAAACAGTCCATGGGTCTTCAGTGGTTCAACCGTAATTAAACAAAGCTCCTAGAACACTTTTGTACACCAGAAAAATCTCTGTAAAACGGCTTTGTTGGCATCAGATCAAAGTGCGTGTTTACTATGGTCAATACTACAGTCAGTGTGACGTATGGCCATTTAGTGGGGTCACACACACGTCGCGCCACGCAGCACCAAGCATTTCAGTATTCTAAACTTAGGTTTCTATCACAGTACACACACCGGCGCCCAGCCACGACTCAGGACACTGTTCATATTTCTGCCACGCCACAGAGCGCCGTCTGATTAGTTTAGTTCTAAATAGCGTGTGAATGTCCGCGTCTGGTGTGCGATACTACCAATTGTCATGTACGCATCCGATGTGCAACGCCCTTTAGAGTCAGCAGAGCAACAGGCAAGAGTTGTATTGCCTGCAGTAAACACAAACCCTGATCTGATGCAGTAGACAAAGGTGAACAAAGCCATTTTACAGTTTTTTGGTGCTCAAAAGTGCACCAAATATGACATTTATATAACATTTAATTGTAAGCTTGGCAAGCAGTTTTGGAGAATTTGCTGTTTCCCCATTCAAACAGAATGCTCGAGAGGCGTTTCAAAGATGTTTTTTAAGAGCTTTTTCTGAAAATCTGAAAAAAAAATTTGCGTGAACTAATCCTTTAAACGAAGTCATTCTTCAGATCTGCATCAATTAACCCTTGTGCTCTTTTTCTCTTTAGCCTGGTTCCAAAACAATGATTAAAGAAGTGGAGTTTATGCTCATGCTGAAGCGTCCGCCATTGTGCAAATACGTGATCGAAATGTACGAGTGGTTTCATGAACCTGAATACATTTCACTGGTCATGGAGTACCCCAAGCCTTGTGAAGTCCTGGAGGACTATATAAGCAAGAACCACAAGCTGACCGAACCTGTGGCACATTCCCTGGTGCGACAGATCATCTTGGCAGTCCAGCATTGCTTTAAAAAAGGCATTGTGCACAATGACCTGCATTCAGGCAACATCCTGGTCAACACAAGGACTTTGCAGATCAAGCTGATCGACTTCGGCTGCGCTTACAAAGTGGATAGACGAGACTATGATAATGCCGTCTGGTCTAGCACAAGGGCTTTAGGCTACCTGCTGTGTCACATGGTGACCGGAGACATGCCGATTTACTTGGCTAATGCCAAGCGCAGTATGTCGGCTACACCCGGTTTAAGCAAGGGTAAGTGAACAGACACTAGCTGTGTTTCCATGAAAAGATTTAAACTTTATTTTAGTTAAACCTACATTTTATGCATATTTTGAAGATATATGCACATCTTGTCAAATACTGCGCTTTTAAGGCTATAGGGGTGGTTTAGGATACAGCCATTTTTAGTCTCAAATTTCAGAAGGTTTCTCTATAAATGTCAGCTTTAGTGTGTATTATACAGTCTTATACTGTAAGTCTTATTAGCAGTGTATTAACCATCTTTCCCATTGTACAGACTGCTGTGATCTGATCAAAAAATCTCTGAGCCAAAAAATGACACTTGATCAGTTCTTAAATCATGACTGGATGAAGAGATGCAAGAATGAAGACAAGACACGAAACAGATGAAGGTAAATACACCTCAGCCTAAAGAAAATTACATTTAGCAGGTTTAGGATCTCACTTTAATGTTAAAACAACATAAAAAAAGGTGTCCAAAATTGATGTCAAAACCTTGAAAGTATTATAAGCTTCAATTACACATTTACGTTGGATTACGCTGGATCCCTACAATGCATGTAAGCTAGCTTGACGTCAAAATACATCAAATTGACATCTAACACTGGCGTCAAAAAACACGTCAAGTCAATCAATTGACTTCAAACTGCATTTTTAACGTGTTTTCGATGTAGTTTTGACCTCAAGGTGCCCGCTGGGATGCTTCTCATGTTATATAAATATGCACTAGACAAATACCAGAAATGTTTTTAATATCTCTTTTGTTTTTCCTCAGTATGGACTTCATATAGAAAGCAGCAAAAAAAAAAAAAAAAAGGTTTTCTCTTAAAGACTCATAAAAACCAACACCAACATCATGAAGAAGCCATTTCTTGACTGCAAATGAAAAAAAGAAGAACTCACATCTAACAGATCCAGAACCTGAGCCTGATCCAGAGTCTGTCCCAGGACCCAAACACTGCAGGATCAGCGTCGTCATCAAACTGCCTCTTCTGTGCAGTCAGAAATGGAAACCCCTGGTGGACTCTGCGGATATGGATGATTAAGAGTGCATTTTGAGAAATGTGCTGTTTCTCCAGAGGATGATGATAAAGAAACACCAGCACCAGATCGGTGCATTGGGTCAGATTTATACGATGAGCAGAAGATTTAAAAATATATATATTTTTGGACAGCCTTAGGCTAAAATGAGCATGCATTTCTTATATTGGCGACAAATGAAGATATTTTTAGATGAAATCAGAGAGCTCCCTCATCCTCCATAGACAGCAACAGCCCCAAGCTGCTCAGAAACAAAGTCCAGAAACTACTAGAAAATCTTTTTTGGTATTTTTCTGGACTTTGAGGGTGAGGGAGCTCTAAAATTTCAGAATTACTGATATCAGAAATGATCTAGGGGGTGGTGGCAGGCCTTTGTTTTTACTACTAAACACAACTAAAGATATTTTCAGATGAAATCAGAGAGCTCCCTCATCCTCCATAGACAGCAACAGCCCCAAGTTGCTCAGAAACGAAGTCCAGAGACTGCCAAAAAAAAAAAAAAAGTGGTATTTTTCTAGACCTTGAGGGTGAGGGGGCTCTCAGATTTCTGAATTTGTGATATCAGAAATCAACTATGAGGAGTAAGGGGTGGTGGAGGGCCTTTTTTCTTAAATTTTTGTTGTGGATGGAAGTGTACATTACTAACACTGACTCCTAAAGTAATTGTAGACTTCTATATTTCTAATGTTGACTGTCCTAGGCTAAAATGAGCATGCTTTATTTTTAATTGGCTAAACAATCCCCTGAACACAAATAGAGATATTTTAGATGAAATTGGAGAGCTCCCTCATCTTCCATAGACAGCAACAGCCCCAAGCTGCTCTGAAACAAAGTCCAGAAACTACTAAAAAATCTTTTTGGTATTTTTCTGAACTTTGAGGACGCGGGAGCTCTCAGATTTCAGAATTACTGATATCAGAAATGATCTAGGAGGAGTAGGGGTGGTGGAGGGCCTTTTTTTTACTACTGAACACAACTGAAGATATTTTAGATGAAATCAGAGAGCTCCCTCATCCTCCATAGACAGCAACAGCCCCAAGTTGCTCAGAAACGAAGTCCAAAGACTGCCAAAAAAATGTGGTATTTTTCTAGACTTTGAGGGTGAGGGGGCTTTCAGATTTCAGAATTTGTGATATCAGAAATGATCTAGGAGGAGTAGGGGTGGTGGAGGGCCTTTTTTTACTACTGAACACAACTGAAGATATTTTTAGATGAAATCAGAGAGCTCCCTCATCCTCCATAGACAGCAACAGCCCAAAGTTGCTCTGAAACGAAGTCCAGAGACTGCCACAAAAAAAAATCTGGTATTTTTCTAGACTTTGAGGGTGAGGGGGCTCTCAGATTTCAGAATTTGTGATATCAGAAATCAACTAGGAGGAGTAAGGGGTGGTGGAGGGCCTTTTTTCTTCAATTTGTGTTGTGGATGGAAGTGCACATTACTAACACTGACTCCTAAAGTAATTGTACACTTCTACATTTCTAATGTTGACTGTCCTAGGCTAAAATGAGCATGCTTTATTTTTAATTGGCTAAACAATCCCCTGGACACAAATAGAGATATTTTTAGATGAAATTGGAGAGCTCCCTAATCTTCCATAGACAGCAACAGCCCCAAGTTGCTCTGAAACAAAGTCCAGAAACTATTTTTCTGAACTTTGAGGACAAGGGAGCTCTCAGATTTCAGAATTACTGATATCAGAAATGATCTAGGAGGAGTAGGGGGTGGTGGAGGGCCTTTGTTTTTACTACTGAACACAACTGAAGATATTTTAGATGAAATCAGGGAGCTCCATCATCCTCCATAGACAGCCACAGCCCCAAATTGCTCTGAAACAAAGTCCAGAAACTACTAAAAAATCTTTTTGGTATTTTTCTGAACTTTGAGGACGAGGGAGCTCTCAGATTTCAGAATTACTGATATCAGAAATGATCTAGGAGGAGTAGGGGTGGTGGAGGGCCTTTTTTTTAACTACTGAACAAAACTGAAGATATTTTTAGATTAAATCAGAGAGCTCCATCATCCTCCCAAGTTGCTTAGAAACAAAGTCCACAAGAAAAAATTATGGTATTTTAGACTTTGAGGATGAGTGAGCGCTCAGAATTACCAGTATAAGAAATGAGCTAGGAGGAGTAGGAGGTGGTGGAGGGCCTTTTAATAACAATAAATAATAATAATAGAAGGATTGATACACATAAACAAGTAAAGAGTGATTAATGATGACAGAATTTTCAGTTTTGGGTGAACTGCCCCTTTAAGCGATAGCATTAGTGCATTTCAGCTTGATAATAAGGTGCTATGTGCAGGGTTAATAAATTAATTAAAATGAAAATCTCACTATTTTAAATCAATTTTAACAGAAAGCTGCTGTCATTTCTTCAAAGTCAAGAAACTAAAACCCATTTCATGATTTTGAAGCCACTCATTAGAAACACGCACCAACTAAATTAAATTATGTACAGGTTTTGCTCATCTTATAAATCTGACCCAATGTATTGCGACTGAGATAGCTCAACTCTTTCAGGGTGGATTTATTTAATCATCATCCTCAATCTCTGGAGAAACAACACATCCTCTTCAAATGGTGTTTCCATCAATATCAGCATTAAAGAGACAGTTTCCTCTGTTTTTTTCTGAATAAATTAAATGGATTGTACATGCAAAAATGAAAACTTTGCCATTATTTACTCATTCCTTGACTTGTTTAAAACTAGTTTGAGTTTCTTTCTTCTGCTGAACACAAAAGAAGATACTTTGAAGAATTTAGCCACTGACTTCCACTGTATTTGTTTTACCTATTTTGGATGTAAACGTTCATGGGTTTGCAACATTCTTCAGTACATCTTCCTTTGTGTTCAACCGAAAAAAATTACCACAGAGTTTAATTTTTGGGTGAACTATACCTTTAAGTTTTCTACCATCCAGATATTGGCTCCTCAATACTGCTAATCTTTTCCTGGAGCCTCTGACTATGAGCTGAATAATGGTAGGTTTGCTGTCAGTTCTGTTTTATTTATCATTTTTTAATCATTTAAGTACTTTGTTATTCTGACAGCAGTCTTTGCTAAACTATTGTCTTGTATAGACCATTTTGAGGGATGTAAACAAAAACAACGGTCCAATGTATTTCCTGTTTTACATTTTTAATTTCTATAGCTTCTGAGAATCCAAAAAGAGCCACATATGGTCAATAATGTTATGATAGTTGTTTTAACTTCAACTTATGATTGAATTGCCTCTTGTTACAGTTATGAAATAGTTTGATAACAAGCAGGAAATGTTCATGGGCCAATGACATGACCACATTGAAATGATCTATGTTGAGAGTATATAAAGAGTTTATTCTGAAAATGGAGGGCAAATAATTCTGACCTCAACTGCATGTTAATGTGAGACAACTACAGAAACTTATAATCTCTTCTGTTTTTCTCCTGAATAATCTTTAGACCATACTTTTTCGTATGAAGGGCCAAAAACCAAATATCATTGACAGCCGTGGGCTGAACATTAATATACCAAACTATTTCACATTAAAGTTGCCATGGGTAATTTTCTAATAAATTTCCTATATTTAAAAATAGAACATATAAATTAAAAAATAGAAAACATTACTTTAGATTGTATTACCTATTGCTGTATAATGTTTTTAATTATAACTAGTGCAGTAAAGGGTTGTCACGATACCGGAATTCGGTACCAATCGATACTGAAGTAAAACACAACGCTAACATTTAAGCACGTTCTTATACAACGCTGATTAGCCGTTGTGTTCACATGCTCAAAAGAAAGGACCTTGATTGGCTATGAAGGTCATCAGTTTGCTAAACTCACCGCTTTTTACTGAGTGTAACCATAGATACAGGGACACTGTTTTAAAGTCACGTCGATCAGCTGGTCTGTCTATAAGCTCGCATACGAGCGATCCACTGATGAATCGCGGCTTTAAAACGCTCCAGTGTCCCTGTATCTGTTTACACACTCAGTAAACAGCAGTGAGCGATGAACTGATGACCTTCACGGCCAATCAGTCATTTCTGTTGAGCATGTGAACACAATAGCAAATCAGCTTTGTTTTATGCTGTGTTCACATCAGATGCGGCATGCACAGATAACATGAGCATGTGTGAACATTTGGAGTTTACTCGCATCAAATTCAGTTCACAATAGACGTGGATTCACGTCATAGGCTGGGCTTCTGTCTGCCCGGTGACTCTAGCTTTGTTGCTCAAAGGCTAAGGCTGAAGGCTGATAAACAATATTCGTTCGTTGTTGTGTATATTCGTTCGGTGTTTTGTCTGAGTGCACTAGATCAACTCCTCCAGAAACTAGACCTGGATGATGGAGGCTTTCAGCTATGCTTCCAACAGCACAGTGCGAGCTCAGTTTGATGAACTGTTGTGCGGTGTTGGATAGAGCAGTGGTTCTCAAACTGTGGTACGCGTACCACTTGTGGTACACGAGCTTCCTTCTAGTGGTACGCAGGGGAATCGCTAAATAATTAATTAATAATTAATAAATAAGTAAAAATAATTAACACACTTTTAACCCTTTGACGTGTACGATAACACCGATGTGACCAGTGAATTGATTTTAATAGGCTAAACCTTTTATTTAAGTGGCTGACAATAATAAATATTCTTAATTAGAAGAATTAATCTGCCTTGTTTTTTTAATTGTGGAGTGCTGTAGCTGCTTAATTACGCCTACTATGCTAATGTACTTCAATACCGGTTATTATGGTGGTACTTGGAGAGACTATTTTTTTCTGAGGTGGTACTTTGAGAAAAAAGCTTGAGAACCACTGGGATAAAGGATCTCCCCTCAGGAGACCAACAGCAGGCACTACATCATAATCGTGCCCCTACAAGACAAAGCTCATGATTGGTTAACATGGCGTGAATGTCCGCTGAAATTCAGATTTTCCAATTATTAAACAAGCAAAACGCTCAACTCCAGGATGTCTATTGGCATCATTGCATTGTCTTAACATGTAAATCACTCACGCTTGACGCGTCATCCACGTTTGGATGTTGCAATAAAAACATAAACAATCACATTAATAACACAGTGGAGCTTCTCAATGCTGAATACACTAGTCACCTGGCCATCAGGAAGAAGAACTGATTAACTTTTTTTATAATTTTTATGAGAAAATAAAACAATGGGACTGCCATCAAACTGAAAGCAAAAGTAAAACATAAATGCCTGGTCCTCTGCTGTCTCTCCTTCTTTTATAGTCCAGAGCTCCTTTGTGGGACTCAAGGCCGGTGTGGGGTGCAGGTGCCTCTCATTATCACTCAAGCCTCATTCCATTCCAATGGCTGATACAAAAATGATCACGATATAATAATTAATATCATTCAGCATCGATTATTTTGGAATATTTTTAACAATCCATTTGGGAATATTAGCATTTTAAACCACTTTATTTTAATTTACTAACATTACTGAGGCAAATAGTTTTAATAGTCAAAAACAAAACTATTTAAACAAAAATATCTGATCTCTTTAAAAAGTGTGAAAAAGACTCTTGATAAAATGTTACAAATTGTGTTCAACGGTAAAGTCTAAACATCGAACATAGCAAACTTTAAGGTAGATCAACATTTGTAAGATGTCAATAGTGAAGTTGGATGTCTACATTTGTCACGAGATGGAGAATCACAAAACGCAAAAATCCAAGTGCAGCAATTTATTTTCACAAGGAAACAAGTGATTATCCCAAACTCTGGAACTTCAAACAAGATACAAAAAGAAATAAGCAAACACAAAACTAATCACCAAACAAGCATACTGTACGTGAGGGACAAACAAAATCCTAAGGCAACTAAAACACAAGACAAAAGCGTTTATAAAGACAAGGCTAAATTAACAAAGAAGAAACAGCTGTAACACAATCAGAAGTGCAAAGGGTTATAGGAAATGAAGTTACAAAACAAGCTAGTGCCCTCAAGTGTCCAAAATAGGACACTGCAACAGGTGTGACAGTACCCCCACTTACAGGGAGTGAATTCCAGACACTCCCACTTGATGACATATCTTGGAGGGAGGCGGAACGGAGGTGGACCAGGGGGAGGGATGGTGGGTCAGACCTACATTAAATCTACAATATAAACGGAAACCTAGTGAAGTCATACGAGCCAAGATTGAGTCCATGAAACGGTTGAACGAATGAGCCTAGAAGATTCGATGCCCAAACTAGAGGCCACCATAGTGGTACAAATGGAGGAAAAATCGCTTTAAGCCAGTCATAAGTCCACCACGGTACAACTGCTGGAATTGGTGGCCACATACCTGGGTATAAAGGCCAGTCTGACCGAAAGGTCGCTGGTTCGAGCCACGGCTCGGTCAGTTGGCATTTCTGTGTGGAGTTTGCATGTTCTCCCCGTGGTTGCATGGGTTTCACTGTCCAAAGATATGCGGTACAGGTGAATTGGGTAGGCTAAATTGTCCGTAGTGTACGAGTGTGAATGAGTGTGTATGGATGTTTCCCAGAGATGGGTTGCAGCTGGAAGAGCATCCGCTGCGTAAAACATATGCTGGATAAGTTGGCGGTTCATTCCGCTGTGGCGACCCCAAATTAATAAAGGGACTAAGCCGAAAATGAATGAATGAATGAATAATATAATATAATATAATATAATATAATTATATAGTGGGTTAGATAAAATAATTTAATGTGCGTGTTATATAATAGATGTTTGTTGATAGGCGCTACTTTTGTTGAAACTTCTTCTTGGTCGGTCACAAATCTTTTTAAATACATCCAAGGGTATTGCATATCTTAGCCTTACCCTGGAGTTTGTTCACCCTCCACCAATGATTCAGAAATGTTGTTTATGTTTACAGCTACATTACACATCAACTAAACTTTAAAATATGATATCATAGTGGATCACCATTTTAATGTTCATTCATTCATTTTATTTTCGGCTTAGTCCTTTTATTAATCCAGGGTCACCACAGCGGAATGAACCGCCAACTTATCC
>CAIGQQ010029161.1:79210-99270 GCA_903798035.1 Danio albolineatus
AAGTTAATCGTGTTCATAACCTTATATGTATATATGTATGTATATATAACTATATATATATATATATATGTGTGTTGTGTGTGTGCGTGTGTTTGTGTGGGTATATTTATGTATTCATAAACATGATTTTTTTAATATTGTGTATATTGGTAAAATATTTTAAAGCTTCCCATAAACTTATTAACAAGCTGTTTTACTTAACCGTTCATTATTGTCAGGAAATTGTCAATCATGTAATCATAAACCTGGAAACAATTGTTTTTGTTCACTAGATGTGTCAGGCGGTGAGACTGAAGTGACGTCAGTGACAGAGGGAGAGACTGTGACGCTACCCACAAGCGTTGTTAAACAGAAAGATCAACTGATCGTATGGTACTTTGGGCCGGACAAAATTCTACTTGCTCAAATCAATAGAAAGGCTAACAGCACCTGGACAAAAGACAGAGATGTGAAGCTGGATGATCACACTGGATCTCTCACTATCACAAATGTTACAGCAAACCATTCTGGAGTTTATAATCTTAAGATTACCAACAGCAACAAGGCTTTATACAAGAAGTTCATTGTTAAGGTCTATGGTGAGTATTTAAAATTCTGTTTCTTAAAGAGCTCCTATTATGGATTTTTGAAAATGACCTTCCATGCAGTGTGTAACAGCTGAAAGTGTACAGTGTTTAAAATTGTTGATTAATCTATAAAAGAGTCAACTCATATTTCTTTAAATGAATCATTGTTATAACGAGTCTATAGCCATTTCGGTTTGACTTCAATCCAAAACATAAGCCCGGCCCACTAGTTGCGAGCGCAAACCTGGGAAAATTGAAACCCCTGGCCTCGCCCACAAACAGGAAGAAAAAGTGGAAGATGACAAACACAATGGCGAATTCTGGTTAATTCATGTCGCGTGGACGCTGTGCTCTGAAGTGTGAGGGAAAGTTCCGGGAGAAATAACAAATCGGCAGGAAATGCCATCTCAGTCTACAGAAATTTCCCAGTATTTCTCTGTTACAATCGGGAGATCACAATTATTAATCCCGAAAAAGACAAGGCAAAGCAAACACTTCCAGATTACTAGCACTACAACATACAGAAAAGAGAGATTGACTTCGAACGTCACTTACCTGTTTTATAATTATTTGTTCAGCTGTAGAAAACACTGTTTTTACTATGTACTTACTATGTGGTCTCTCTTTCCATCTTGTGGCGAAACGTCAACCATCTTTGCTCTGCTCAAAGACAGGCTAAGGGCCGCGAACACGTTGAATCTCCTAAGAAAACCGCAAAAGTACATTATGTTGTCCAACAGCTGAAGGTTGAAAAGGCTGTATGAGAGTGCTGTTATTACGAGAATATCACACAGCTATCAGCCAATCAGGTTCGAGAATCAGACAGAACTGTGTGTGTGTGTGTGTGTATATATATATATGTATACATACAGTGAGGGAAAAAATTATTTGAACCCCAGCTGATTTTGTAAGTTTGCCCACTGACAAAGAAATTATCAGTCTATAATTTCAATGGTAGGTTTATTTGAACAGTGAGAGACACAACAATAACAAAACAATCCAGAAAAATGTGTTTCAAAAAAAGTTAAAAATTAATGTGCATTTCTGTCCTTTGTCCTTTGCCTCTTGATGCCGCCCAAATGTACCAGTTAGAAATCCAGCCCTGCCCTACCAGAACCAACTGGAGACCCAGGAGAGCATCGTAATGGACATTCTTCAGCAACAGAGAAGAGAGCGGCAAGAGGAGGACATGACTGGACTCTTGACACACAGTCTGAGCCCCCAAGAGCTGACCAGAACCAGAATCAGTTTTATTGCTAAGTGTGCTTTGCAAACAAGGAATTTGCTTTGGCTACAGAAGCTTCCAGTGCACATAAAGTGACAAGTGACAACACAAAATAAATATGAAAAAAAGACGATAGACTCGTCACCTTTCCGGATGAGGCCGATAATAGTTTTGTTGTCCCCAAACTTCAGAAGCTTGATGGAGGGGTCTTTTGCGGTGCAGTCGTTGATGTACAGGGAGAAGAGCAGTAGGGAGAGAACACATCCCTGGGGGGCACCATTACTGCGGCTGTCAGATGTGATTTTGCCCATTCTGACTAGCTGTTGTCTACCTGTCAGAAAGCTGGTGATCCACTGACAGAGCTAGGAACAGAGAGCTGGGTCAGTTTGTGCTCGAGCAGTGATGGGACGATGGTGTTGAAGGCAGAACTGAAGTCCACAAACAGAATCCTTGCATAGTTCCCTGGTTTGTCCAGATGTTGTAGGGTATAATGCAGACCCATGTTGACTGCATCATCCACAGACCGGTTTGCTCTATAGGCAAACTGCAGGGGGTCCAGCAAAGGTCCAGTGATGCCCTTCAGATATGCTAGCACCAGTCTTTCGAATGACTTCATGACCACAGATGTTAAGGCGACAGGTCTGTAGTCGTTGAGTCCGGTGATCTTTTGTTTCTTCTGGATTAGGATGATGGTGGAGCATTTGAAGCAGGATGGAACTATGCGCTCTTTCAATGATCTGTTGAAGATCTGTGAGAAAATGGAAGCCAGCTGGTCAGCACAGGTTCTCAGACAGGCTGGTGAAACACCGTCTGGGCCTGGCGCTTTCCTTCTCTTCTGTTTACTGAAGACCTGACGCACATTATCCACACTGATCTGAAGTGCAGGGGGGTGGGAGAGGGAGATGGCTGGAGGTGTTGATGGCTGTGTAGAGAGATGGTCAGGGTGGGTGTTTGGGTGTCTGGTCAAAGGTGTCAAATCTACAGTAGAACATATTCAGCTCGTTTGCAAGATGTTTATTGCTGTCGATACTGGGGGCTGATGTCTTGTAGTTAGTGATGTCTTTCTGGCCTTGCCACACTGATGCAGGGTCATTGGCAGAAAACTGGATTTCCAGCCTTTTGGCATTGCTCTTCATAGCCACACCAATCTCCTTTGTCAGTGTGTTCCTGGCCTGATTGTACAAGATCCTGTCCCCACTCCTGTAGGCGTCCTCTGGTCTGATGAAGCTGTCTAACCATGGTTTATCATTATTAAATGAAAAGTAGGTCCTAGTAGGAATGCATAACTCCTCACAGAAACTGATGTATGATGTTACAGTCTCTGTGAGCTCATCCAGGTCGGTGGCTGCAGCTTTGTTGGTCCATCTCTAAACAGTCCTTAATACAGAACGATATGCATAGACATATTGTCGTCTCAACAGATGCTTCCAGCATGGGCTGAGGGGGCCATGTGTTGCAGGCATACAGCCACGGGCCTGTGGAAAGGAACCTAGTTGCATTGGCATATCAATTGCCTGTAGCTGTTGGCAGTGTTTCTCGCTCTACGCCGTCTTTTACCGGTGCTAGGGGGGCAACATGGTAAATGGTGGCATATATCAACCACATGGGGGGTATCCACTCTCGCCGCATGTCTCAGCTCACTCGCCGTCTACTCCTCTGGAGTCATACATGGCTGAAATTGCTGCGCATCGTTCATATTCTAGGTGAGCTCAACCATGCATCCGATGCGCTCTTACGACAACCTCTATGTGCAGGAGAATGGAGACTCCACCCTCAGTCTGTCCAGCTGACATGGAAGCATTTTGTTGCGCCTCTCTGGCCCAACCAGACCTGGATATCAGAACTCTCACTCCTTGTGATGGCCCCTCCCTGGCAGATCCCTTTGAGAGAGAAACTCCTCTCTCAGGGACAGGGCACCAACTGGCACCCTCGCGCAGACCTTTGGAACCTCCACGTGTGGTCCCTAGACACAGCGAGAAAGACTTGGGTAACCTACCAATGGCAGTGGATAATACCATCACTCAGGCTAGAGCTTCCTCTACGAGGCATGCCTAAAGTGGAGTCTAAATTCATTCATTCATTCATTTACTTTTCGGCTTAGTCCCTTTATTAATCCGGGGTCGCCACAGCGGAATGAACCGCCAACTTATCCAGCATATTTTTTACGCAGCGGATGCCCTTCCAGCCGCAACTCATCTCTGGGAAACATCCACACACACACACATTCACACTCATACACTATGGACAATTTAGCTTACCCAATTCACCTGTACCGGATGTCTTTGGACTTGTGGGGGAAACCGGAGCACCCGGGGGAAACCCACGCAACCACGGGGAGTACATGGAAACTCCACACAGAAATGCCAACTGACCCAGCCGGGGCTCGAACCAGCGACCTTCTTGCTGTGAGGCGAACGTGCTACTCATTACGCCACCGTGGCGCCCGGAGTCTAAATTAATCCTCAAAAATACAACTTGCCTAATAATTCTGCACGTATATATTTTTCAGAGTTAATTTTACATCTGCAAATAGTCGAGATATCATAAAATCATAATTTTACCTGCAGCGTTTCTGTGAGAAAGAAAATAATTGCGTTAACAAATATGGGAGACTAAGGAGTGTTGTAACATGGAGTTAGTTAACACTGCCCATTTTAGCAGTCAGAGACAACATTTTCATCTATATATCAGACACTCTAAGATCCCTTTAAGTGTACAGGAGAAATTGCATGTGTCTTTGGGCAAGATTGTAGGTTTTATCATTATTTTTTATTTTATATAACTTTTTAAGAAACTGTTTTAAGGTACGTTTCTCTTTTTTATAGCGTGCCTGGACAGTGAAAGTAAAGAACAGACAGTGGTGTCCCTGCAGAAATCGGCCAGATGCTGTTGGTTCTGGATGCACAGACTCTTCTCAGGAAACCTGTGGCAGACTTTGAATTTCAAAAGAAGAGGGAGAAGTTATTATAGTGTTAAAGGAATAATTCACCCAAAACTGAAAACTGTCATCATTTACTCCCTCAACCTTCACTTCTTCCAAACATGTTTGACTTTCTTTCTTCTGTTGAACACAAAATAAAGTATTTTAAAGCAAGCTGGAAACCTGTAACCATTGACTTTCTATAGTATGTTTTTCCATAAGACCAAGGTTACAGGTTTTCAGCGTTCTTCAACAGTAGAAAGATTTTTTGGGAAAATAAACCTTGTAATCTGGTCAACGAATGACATGATTAGTCTACTCGCATATGACTATCAGTTTTGGTCCGTTCTGAATCATTCCGCTTTACAAGCGAACCGTGCGGCAAGCTGCATTGTAACAAGTTTACTCCCTGTTTCAGAACAAACCACTTGATCTGCAGGGATGAAAACACTCGTCATACAAGAGAAAAAGCTTAAATAACAGGTATCACCGGCGTTAAGGATGAGTTAAATCACATCTTTATGTCCAAGCTTTGATATGAATCAGCAATGATTTAGAGGAGAGGGGAACAGCAGATGCCCCTGTGGCCCCACCCCTAGATCTGCCCCTGAGTTTTTCTTCCATTTTTTGGGTCCAAATAAACTCCTGCTGGCCTGCAGGTAACCACACTAGTGGATGCTGCTCTCTCATTGGCTGTGGGTAATCACTGATGTAATTTCAGTAAAAGCTCATTTCACACAGCATGATTTGAATCGCCGACAGCTCCAGATATTTAGCTCACCAAATATCTCCCAGGCATCCACGACTCATCTGCGATTCTTTCAGATCACGTCTTTGATAGTTCACATTGTGTGATTGTAACTCACGTGAACGAGCACCAATTTGCCTGTGGTTTCAGGCATGTGTCGCTGATTTCTCAAAACCTGTCGGCGAGTCAAAATCGGGGGTTAAAATCATGCAGTCTGAACTCGGCATGAGAGTGAGACACTGCAGGACTCCATCAGTTTTTTGTTTCCTGATCTTAAAAATGTTTTCTTTTTTATTTCCAGCTCAACTTCCCATTCCTGAAATCACCTGTGTGAATTCAAAACATTCTTCTGAAGGTTCATCAGTCTCTCGCTGTGTGCTCCTGTGTTCAGTGGTGAAAATGAGAGATGAGAGTCTCTCCTGGTACAAAGGAAACAGTTTAATCTCCAGCATCAGTGTGTCTGATCTCAGCGATAATCACTCTCTGGAGGTAGATTATGAGGATAAAAACACCTACAGCTGCGTGATCAACAACACCATCAGCAACAAGACTAAACAACTGAACATTGATGAACACTGTTCGATATGCAAAGGTATGTGACGTTGGAGTTTATGCACTGAACTGATCTCTCAGCCAGTGGTGGAAAGAGTACTGAAAAATCATACTCAAGTAAAAGTACCATTACTTGCCTAAAAATGTAGTGGAAGTAGAGTAAAAGTATCTGTTGTAAATATTACTCAAAGTATGAGTAAAAAGTAGCCCTTTCAAAAGTACTCAAGAGTAGTGAGTAGTGAGTGTTACGTTGTTAAAAGCTGATGCATTTGCATGTAATTTGTACATGTATGTGTAAACGTAACATGCAACAACGAGTTATTGCCCAGCAAGCACACAACGTCATAAGACATTTATATTAGGTTAGATTTTAGTTGTGATGTCAGGTGACCAAAATTCAATGTCTATCCAGCGTCTAAGGATGATCTTACTTTGTTTTCCAATAGCGACGTTGATATTTGGTTGATTTTAAATTGTGTTGGAAAGTGACCAAAATCCAACGTCGAGCCAACATCTTAATACTGACATTTATTCAGATATGGCAACTAAAATCCAACGTCTGAAAGACATCATAGTGGTAATGTTTACACAACGTCAAGCTGTAACATCCTTAGATGTTGGTTTTAGGTTGGACATTGGACATTGACATCAGCCTGACATTGGGTTCTGACGTCAAGCTGATTTTCATTTCCAAACTAAATGCAACATCCCCATGACGTTAGGATACAAAGTCAATCAGACGTCATGTTGACATCTTGTGCCTGCTGGCTGTTTAAGGCCATTTTGGTCATCAGACAGTAAACATCCGTCGTCTTCTCATCAGTGACATGCATCTAAACAGTCTCTGGGTCAATGCATGTAAAGATTTTGGACATCTTCTTGGACGTGTTCAATGCTTCCAAACAGTTTGCTGCAATTGACCCTTCGCTAAGCCACACCCAAAAACTGCCACACACCAATCGTGGCTTAGCAACCGTAGCTACGCGCTGTCAAGCTTTTAAGTGAGGGATACAAGCCAAAGCATTGTGCATATGAATTGTGCAAATCTGATACCCGGTATCCTAAAAGTTTGGACAGGGTGGTGGAATTTTTTTCCCTTTTCAAAATCTTAAACCCAGAGGGGGAAATGCCAGCGTGGATCAAGCTCTGTAAGGGGCGCTAAAGGAGCGGAGTTTGGTTTTCGATATTCCTGACACATTCAGTGATAGACGGCAATAACTCACACACCTCTTACTCTAAAAAGATCTAAACTGTGTTTCCTACAACAATACAAAGCAGGTTATGTTTCACAGCTGTCTTTATCTTTTTTTTTTGCTCGATATTATGAGCACTGCTCCGTTTAAGCTCTCACCATAGTAATCTATCAGGTTTTTTTGGAAAAAAAAAAAGAGAAATCACGGTTTAAATAGTTGCTGTTGAATGGTCAGCGTATGAGGCGGCTAGGCTAACCTAGCTTCAATCTTGATTAAATTATTTTCTAATCGGTTGCATATTATGTCGTAAATATACCCCTGTAATTTATACTGCAGTCCTTTTTTGTCTGGCTATCTCAGATATCTCACCTGTTTGCCAAAAATGACTAATTATATCCCTGGCAATGTCTGACACCGGCGCATACATGTTGTAATAGACGTGCCAGGCACAAAAGTTTGACAGGCGTAGTAACGGTAACTAAGGAGGGCGGGGCTTAGCGAAGGGTCAATTATAAATCGCCCATGTTATGAGGTAGTTCATTATGAATCTATTTACCTTCTATGTGTGATTTGATTGAATAGGATCATAGGACTGATTTTTCTAATCCCGATAGACAAGAAAACAGTAGTGACTGCAGGTTGAAGGAAAGTAGTGGAGTAAAAGTACAGATACTGCACTAAAAATGTACTCATAGGAGAGTAAAAGTACACATTTTTAAAACTACTTCGTAAATTACAATTCCTGAGAAAAACTACTTAATTACTGTAATTTGAGTATTTGTAATTAGCAGGGCCAGACGGAATCTGCGGACATTTTTTGCTATTTCTGCGGAGTATTTTATTAAAAATCTGCGGATTTATGCGGAATGATTTTGGGAGTATCATAACAAAAAACTTAATATATTAAATAAAAAGTAATACCTTTTTAACTTTTATTTAATGTTTACAATGCGAATCCAATTAGATCCACTTTATTTGGTAAACAAAGTAAGTCTCACATAAAATCTCTACTAAAAGACAGAAAATAGTACTTTACAAACTGTATTGTAAAAAAAATAATATGAATATTTTCATATTAGTCAATATTATTACTGAAATTAATTTGAAAACTAAAATAAATATACATTTACACACATTTACACCAGTAAATGAACAGAATCAATGATGGGCTAAAAAAAAAAAATCTGCGTAAATCTGCGGAATTCTGCGCGGAAATCTGCGGAATTCTGCGCGCGCAGATTCCGTGTGGCCCTAGTAATTAGTTACTTTACACCACTGCTCTCAGCCATGCATTTAATAAAGTAGCTTTAAAATACAGTATCTGATAAGATGTACTGAAATGATTTTTTATGGTGGTACAGTTTACAGTTTAGTTAAAATTTTTCCTTGTCTTTTCAGTTTCAAGCTTTGGCCGGATATATCTTTCAATGTATTTGATCACAGTGGTGCTTTTTGGAGCATTCATTTGGATAATTGTTGTGATATGCTTCTGTAAAAACAAAGGCAGATTTCAAAAAGGCAGGTCTTATACGGCAAACACATACATTTTTTAACATATATATAAGTATTAATATATTTTAATGAACTAAAAAAACATCATGTGTCATTCTGCTTTTCAGTAAACCTGGAAGCTGGGCATACAGAAAATTCTCAGTTCTGACTACCAAGGTGCAAGAGGATTCAAGTTTGCTTACTATATTGTTATTATTATTATTTCTCTTTTGATTTCTATTATCTCTTTCACCTTAATATACTCATGATCATGATGTACTCGTAATCTTAAGGCCAGGGGACAAGTATTTACATTTCACACTTGTTGTAAATGCTTTAAAATGGAAGATACCAGAGCAAGTGACAAAAAAAGAGAAAGCAGAGAATGTATAGAAAACTGAACATTGAACAGCTGTATATCATATATCTTTAAATAAATTTTAAATAGCTGTCTTACTGCATCCAACCTCTGCAGCGATCGCATGCAGTGAGAGATTTGGTTGTGCAGCTCCGACGCCCTGACGTGTTGCCATTTTCAAACCAACGCAACCTTAATTTTTCCGTTTTCTGCCACACTGTTTAAATAGCCAATGCATTTGCGCCACTTTGTGGACTGATGGGCGTTCTGGTCTAGAAAAGAGGTGTGTTAAGGTGCATTGTTGGCGCATTGCTATTTTGAGGAATTAAAATAGACTGTTCAATTTAATTTAATTTAATGAGCATTTGCGCTCATATGTGTGCCCATAGGCGTTCTGGGCTAAAAAGGAGGTGTGTTAAGGCGCATTGCTGTTTTGAGGAAGTCCAGTGCAGATATCTTTACAAATAAAAAAGAAAGGATTAAAATATTACAAATTATTATTTTTTAAATATACATGCCTCATCTCGAGGGCTTTTTTCAGTTTATTCATGACATTTTGCTTTTGTATAATGTTATTATACTTAACAACTGAAATTATGTAGGCTAATGGATGTCTGTGCATACAACATCGAAAAGAGACGAAAGAGAAAAAAAGAAAGTGAATGCAAAGGTCAATTGGAGGAGGCTTATTCTTTATCCTCACTGTATTAACTGTCTGTTTAACTGTTTTCTCGCTAGTGAAGCGTTGGTATAATGAGCCCTGGTGTGACGCAGTGGTGCCTGCAGCCATAAGGAATGGGAATTATTCATGGGAATTATTCATTCATTTTCATTCATTTTCTTGTCGGCTTAGTCCCTTTATTAATCCGGGGTCGCCACAGCGGAATGAGCCGCCAACTTATCCAGCATTTGTTTTACGTAGCGGATGCCTTTCCAGCCGCAACCCATCTCTGGGAAACATCCACACATTCTCATTCACACACATACACTACAGACAATTTAGCCTACCAAATTCACCTGTAGCGCATATCTTTGGACTTGTGGGGGAAACCAGAGCACCTGGAGGAAACCCACGCAACCACGGGGAGAACATGCAAACTCCACACAGAAATGCCAACTGACCCAGCCGAGGCTCGAACCAGCAACCTTCTTGCTGTGAGGCGAACATGCTACTCGCTACACCACCATGGCGCCGGCGCGGGAATTAATGTAGCTTTATTTATTTATTACATCATTTTAATTGATTATTAAACAGTATTCACTACAATATATTGAAAAAGCAAGAAAGAATGACATCAAATAAAGGTATGCGTTTGTGTTTTAACGTATGTACTTTCATGGTGGGAGAAAAAAAATCTATTGGCTTTAGTTTTGCTGGCGGTTTTTCCGCACACTAAAAATTACAATTCAGATAGCTAAAACAAGGTTCAAAATGAGTTTAAGGGTGCTTTCACACTTGGTTCAATTGCCTGGACCGTACCCAAGTTCGATTGTCCCCCCTTGCCACCTTCTTGGTTGGTTTGTGTTCACACTGTCTTTTTTCCTTCTGAACCCCGGTACGCTTGCGTCATCAAGCCGATGTTTTGTGTACGTCTGTTGCCAGGCGACGGAAACGAAAGCAAAGCGCCAAAAGGGAGAGACATCCGCACATCGCGGTTGTTTCGCTTTTACTGAACCTTTTGGTTTAGAACATTCAGAAAACGGCTCGCGTCTATCTGCCGCAAACATATTATACACGTTCAGAACATCACGTGATGTCCCAGCTGTTTTTGGAGGAGACAAGCAGACATTATCACTGTGTTTGCTCTGTCTCAGTCGCGCTTGTCAGCGCGTGATACTCAGACACACACACAGGGGCGCCGCTAAGGGGGGGAAAGTTAGGACGATTCTAAGGGCCCATGCACTCTAGGGGCCCACAGAGATCTGCATAATGATTAACAGCACTATAATGTAATATAAATTATGAATGTATCTCTAAATTACAAGTAAAACTATTTATTATAAATAAAAAATAAAAATATGGCTTATATCTGCCCCTCGTGTCTGTCACAACTGTCACTGTCAAATTGCACCCCCCTCCTTTCGCTGTATGGTTCAGTCCGTCAGCAGCGGGAAGAGAGTTGATCGTCAGGTAAACTGTCAAAGCAGCGATGACCTCGAGTTTAACATCAGCTGTGTCGCCATTTTTTTAGTATAAATAGTGTAAGTAGTGCTTTCACACTGAAAACTCTAACAATAATGCACTTTATTTACCTGGATGATGAACTCATTCAGCCGGTACACAGAAGTGATGGACACTTCACACACTCAACAACTGCAGCTTTGACCACGTAACAGAAGGGGCGGAGCTATCACGCGCACATGTTGGATAACTTTATTTATTTTGGATTGTGAGAGCAGTATTCTCCTGTGAGAGTGATTATAGCGCCTCCCGATGGTGAATGCGTTTACACTCATGCCAGGTAGGCTATTATTTGGTATTTTGGTCATTTATTTCATTAGCTGCATCCCAAATGACACACTATACACTAAATCAATAAGACACAAAATTATACTCCAATGAGACCCAAAAATAAGAAATGTTATTTAGTTTTAACTGACCATTACTTAAATAGCAAAACCCTGGGCTTCTTGCTGGAAAATTATAATAAAAAAAATAAACAAATTTGTATTAACAGAGTGCAAAATCCAGCATACTGCAAACCAAATAAACACAACATAAATACTTTTGAAATGGTCTGTTGATTAACCTGACAGTAACTTAAATTCCAAGTGCCAAATGCCTGGCCTTCTTGCTTGCAAAATCCTCAATCAAAGTGTATTGTACATTGTATGAGACACTATTGCAGTACAGTTATTTAAATAGTGACACATTGGTGTTTTGTGTGTTGAGAAATGTAAAATTTTCAGTGAATATTTTATTACTGTTCCTTTTTGTACTACATTTACATTTGAACAATAAATCATCTGCTAGTTACAGTCATGGCCGTTCTCATACTATATACTGATAAGTAGTGGACAAAATCAATAATAAAATGCATACGTCAGTATAACTACACTGCAGACAAAGAGTTTGGATAGCTAGGTTGGTAGTAGGGGGCCCATCCTCATATTTTTACATGGGGCCCAAAATTGCTAGCGGCACCCCTGCACACACACACACACACACACACACACACACGCACACACACACACACACGAATGAACGTTATAAAAACTATAGTTTGCTGTACTGTTAACGGTTCACTTCCGGCTTTTGGTACGATTGCATTCATATTACAAGTGAACCGTACCAGAGTTCACATGAACCGTACCCCAGACCACCTCTTTCCGGCGGACTTGGGTACGGTTCACAGGTGTGCACCCGAGTTCAGAAGACGTGTTCACACTAGCTAAACGTACCGTACTATGACGTCAAACGAACCCAGGTGCGGACCAAAAGTGCTAGTGTGAAAGCACCCTTAAATGAGAAATTTGCCAAAAAGCCTAAAACTAATCCAGTTCATGTTTCCGCTTTATTGAAGCCTAGCGGATTTGTTTTGAAGCACATCACCTCAAATTTTGTTTGTTCTTCTATTTTATCTAGTAGATAACTGACCAACAAAAATATTTAAACAGAGACAAACTATTTACGAAATTCATTTACGTATATATTAATCAAGCTCTAGCCACGAAAACAATTGACTATTTTATTATTTTAAGACTTTAAATGACTGGTTAGTTATTATATCATACATGGTTAATTATAGGCTAGTCAAGTCAATGAAATAATCATTTTAATTAAAAAAATGTTTTCGTAAGAATGTGATGAGTGAGTGCCTTCTCCGCCAGAGACTGCGCTGTGGTTTAAAAACCCTTTTCAAAACTGTATCGTTTTTTTTATATTAAAGAGCCCCTATTATGGGTTTTTGAAAATGAGCTTGTATGCAGTGTGTCACACAGCTCTAAGTGAAGTGAAATGTCCAGCTAAGGCTTAAATCTGAAAGTGCACAGTGTTTAAAACTATTGATTCATCTATAAAAGAGTCGACTCATAGTTCCTCAAACGAGTCGCCGTGCTTACGAGTCTTTAGCCGTTTCGGCATGACGTGAACACGAAACATAAAGCCCCGCTCATTTATGCGCGCGCAGATTCGAAATCCCCAACCCTACCCACAAACAACAGCGATGCGAAAAAGTTGCCAGATAGGGCGGTTTTAAATTTGATTGTGCAGGTAAAACCTTTTGGACAGGGTTTGGGCTGAAATCAGTCAGCTACATCTGGCAACACAGTGAAGAGCAGTGTGCTTAGCTGGATATTGGAAAGTGTGCAGAGAACCCAGAGATGAGACTTTGAAGAGTTAGTAGTTTCTGCAGAAATACCTCAGCATTAAACCCAGCCATGTGCTGTTCCCCCTCCGAGGAGTGCTTACAACGGAGGATTCGGAGCACCAGGACATTTCCCTGGCCTGCTATCCAGCAAGTGTGAGTAAGTGCGATTAAAACGGTTGCCTCATTGTTTTCTCTAGCTTGTAAATGATGCATTTAACTGTGTTTTGTAACTTGTAACCGCTTGTAGTGTCTCTGGTTAACTGGTATTCTCATATCACGTCTAAAAGCATGTTGTAAACGTGACGCGTGCCACTTTGTTTACAGATTAAAATGCGTTTGAGCGTGTTCCTCTGATGTTTGTCGTTGCTATGGGCACCATGAGCTCTGCTACACACGTGCGACGGTGCTGATTTATAATAGTTTAGCTTTTGCCGCTGTGTGCACTAATACTGAATGTATGTCGCTGTTTTTACTTCTGGTTAAGAATTAGAGTGATATGCTGGGAGATCGGGGGTTAGTTTTGGGGGTGAGGTGTCTGAAATACGGGCGACTCCCGATAAAAACGAGTGTTAGCAGATTAGCTCACGCACACGCTATGACTACTTCAATGTTGATAAGCCGTGGTGGGAATTCTCTCACGCTGAGCGCTGTCGACCAATCGCAACAGACTGGGTCATCGGTCCAATCAGCGCAGTTTAGTATCGCGCTAAGGAGGGATTTTGGAACAAACAAATCCCTGAGCGATTCATATAGGAGTCGCTGGGATAATGAGGTAAAAATAAATGCAGATTATAAGACAATGAAAGTGTTTTTTGACCATGCAATCAGATCAGCCTGCTGTTGGAGACCCCCAAAACCAAAATATGACCCTTTTCAATGTATAATATGGGCTCTTTAAATGCAGTGTAGTTTGCTTGTGGATGTCTGATGACTAGCGCGCTTCCACTAAGCCTGCTTTGGTAGCTTGGCAAAAGAGCCGCAATGTCAACACACAGAATCTGTCGACACAGTTCAACACGGTTGTCTAACCATGCCGAGAATTCCAGGCCGATAATGGTTTGTAATCGTGCCGTTCAGTGGAGAAACAACCGTAACCGTTCTGAACTGTTCTTAGAACGGGTAAGCACGATAGTGGAAAAGCAGCTACTGATTCAGGATTTGAAAGTTTTGATTGAGCATTTGTCTTTACCGCTGTCACTCTCGTGTGTGCATGTGCAAACGGCGGATCTACGTGAACAGAGGTGCGCAGATGTACAAATCTACATTTGTTGAAAGACAGTTTGAGCTACTTATCAGAATTATGTGAATTGTCGGCCTGACAAATTTTAATTGGACGAACATTTTTCAGTCTTATACCAGAATATAAAAATACATATAAATGCATTTAGATCATTTATTTTAATCAGTACTATTGGACTGTGAAGAATCTTTCAACCAGCACAACAAAAAAATGTTTCTGAAGAGAGTCACCTACTGCACCTTTAAGTTATAAAAAAGTTACTGTACTTGTGATGAGTTTAGATTCAATATGTAACATTCTCTTTTACACTATTATTATATTATTATAGTGGTTGTCAGTATGAGGTTTTGCAGAGAAAGTCGTGAAGAGTTCAGTTGCAAATCTGAATTTGTTTCTCTCAGGCTCCTAAGTTTACAATCAATATTTTTCTTTTACTTTAAAGTCGATGAAAGTAATCTATTCTTCACCATAACAGTGAAATTCCTACACAGAGGAGCCTAAGAAAAATGCTAATTTTAGGGAAAAAAAACTTGGTACATGGAGGGAAAAAAATGGTACATGGAGGTTTTTGCATCTGAACTTTCACTTTACATTTCACAATTCTTTTTCAGTGCATGTCATTTGTAACAATGTAAATAACAGTGTAAAAATAATTGCCTGTTTTGTCAAAGTTTTTACGCTTTTACTATATTTTTACAAAGTCATTTTACAAAATCATTCTGACAATCACAGCTGCGTTTGATTTGCAATTTATCTTTTGCACTTTATCTTTTGTAAATCCAGCCAGAGTTGATTTTTGGCTCTATCAATCGAGAATGTTTGATTATGTTTTTAGAAAAAGTTCCTAATCTTAACCATCATGGGTGAGAAATGAACTTTTGTCCTGCAGTGTACTGTGCTGGTCACTCTTTCGTTGTTGTTGTTATTATATGTATAATACTATATTTTATTACACTAAACAAATCGTATGTCATTTCTACAAACTACTGTGAACTTGTAACCTTATCATTATAGACACTAGGCACTAGATTATTAATCTAGAGGGATGGTACATTCGTATGTGGTAAAGTTAAAATGTTACCTTGAAGATATGTTAAACATAAATAATGACAAAAGATATTCTGCATACATAGTTAAATTAGTAGCCTACTCTGTAAATTCAAGATCAATAATTTGTGTAATATTCAGGTAATGGTGTTTGGCATATGATTAAGGTACGTCTGTCGTGTGCATCTGAATGTAATGATTTGACATGATTAAAAAATTAATCTTAAAGACTTTTTCATGACTTTTAAGATGCATTTTGAATGTTGTGTTGTAATACTTTGAAAATAAATTTCAGAAAACCTTTGAACTTTTAAACCATGTTTATAATACAATAATAAATAATGAAGGTAAAATCTTAATTTCCTCTGAACAATGTATATATATATATATATACATTGTATATATTTTAGGCGCCACGGTGGCCGAGTGGTTAGCACGTTCGCCTCACAGCAAGAAGGTCGCTGGTTCGATCCCCGGCTGGGCCAGTTGGCATTTCTGTGTGGAGTTTGCATGTTCTCCCCGTGGTCGCGTGGGTTTCTCCGGGTGCTCCGGTTTCCCCCACAGTCCAAAGACATGCGGTACAGGTGAATTGGGTAAGCTAAATTGTCCGTAGTGTATGTGTGTGAATGACAATGTGTGGATGTGTTTCCCAGAGATGGGTTGTGGCTGGAAGGGCATCCGCTGCGTAAAACAAATGCTGGATAAGTTGGCGGTTAATTCCGCTGTGGCGACCCCGGATTAATAAAGGGACTAAGCCGAAAAGAAAATGAATGAATGTATATATTTTATAGAAAATCATAAAAACATAATTTTGTCATCCATATGTATATATGTAAGGACTTAAGTACATCCGGACAGTTGTTATTGCAGAATAAAACCACACAGGCTTATTGACAGCCTAAAAGGAAGGGATTCATTCTGAAAAAGCAACCACCTGGATACACTTTTTTTTTTTTTTTTTTACATGGTTACCTGCCATTACATGTTAGAATTTGCTGTAATATTTTATTTATTCTTTAAATAAAGTCAAATGTGACAGAAACGTAGGGAAGTCCATTCCAGCCACTGAATAAAAAATAAATATTAATAATAATAACAAAATAAAGAAAAAATAATAATGGAGTCAGAATTTATAGTCATAGTCGCAATTCCTAGTTATAAAGTCACAATTCTGAGCTATAAAGTTGCAATTCTGAGTTATTAAGTCAGAATTCTTAGTTATAAAGTCACAATTCTGAGTTATAGTTACAATTATAAGATATTAATTCAGAATTGTGACTTGTAAAGTCAAAATTGCGAGTTATAAAGGCAGAATTCTAAATTATAAAGTCAGAATTGGGAGTTACAAAGTCAGAATTCTACAAAGTCAGAATTCTGAGTTATATTCTAAGATTCCTGTTATGGCGACTGACCATAAATGAAGTGTTAAAGGAGCACATTAGCTCATAATCACAATATAAAGCCTATATCCAACTTTTAATTGTTTATCACGCTTTCAAAAGGGAAACAGCTGTCTATTTTTTCGTATGGATTTGTTCTTTTTTAATATGCCATTTCATTTTGTTGCAGCTGTTATTTGTTTCATATTGCAAGGGTTCTGACTTTATAACTCAGAATTCTGACTTTATATATATATATATATTTTTATTCAGTGGCGGGAACGGGCTTTCATAGAAACAACAACAGCTGAATGGACTAACCGCTGTATTCAGCCACAAGATGGCGCCAAACAGTCAAAAACAGTGTCAGAGATAGACAAGCATAAATATGGATTATGGACAATTTCTCTATTAAAATAGACACACCAACCATAACAGCTTTTAGAAGTGCTAGGAGGCTTGGAGTTGTTATGAATTGTCAATTGATCTTCCAAATACCCATTGTTAGAATGGCCCGATCCTGTAGATTTGCCTCACACAAGATTAGGAAGATTAGATCCTTCCTATTGGAGGAAACTCTTGTTCAAGTTCTTTTTCTATTGATTAGACAGTTGTATTTCCTCTAAGCAGGGCATCTAGTCTTTGATGTCAAATGTTTGCAGAACAGATCCAGAATTCTTTAACAAGCCAAATCGAGCATGCATCACGTTTGTCAAATTACATTGGTTGCATTAGCCACTCACATCAAAGTGATGGCATTTATATTCAATAGAACAACCACTATGGCACTGCATGCCTTCACCTGAATTCACGCCTTGCATTGTGGTGCTATCCCAAGGAGGCACACATTTAGTTTTACTGTTCAGCTTTGGTAGAATTTAGGGATGGCTGATGTGTCAAGAATTTGGATGCCGATGCACATATTAATTTATACTTTTACTTGTGTCAATATTATGAATTCTATTGCCCCGTTGAAGTATAAAAACCATAAGCCTGCACCTAAAAAATACTCGGACCCTGAGATGGGCGTGCAGACAAGCTGAATGCAAATGGAAGAAGGGCAAGCTGCAGATTTCTTATGATCTTATGAAACATTCTTATTTTATGCTAAAGCAGCTAAAAGTAAACATCTGGCAGAACCTATAACTAGCGCCAGATGGAATCTGCGGCCATTTTTTGCTATTTCTGCACAAAATTTTGTTAAAAATCTGCGCATTTATGTGGAATGATTTTGGGAGTTTTGTAACTAAAACCCTAATGTATGAAATAAAAAGTAATACCTTTTTATTTTATATAACATTAATTTAAACATTTATTTAATGTTTACAATGCGAATCCAATTAGATTCACTTTATTTGGTAAACAAAGCAAGTCTCTCATATAAAATCTCTACTAAAAGACAGAAAATAGTACTTTACAAGCTGTATTGTAAATTAATCATATGAATAGTTTCATATTAGTCAATATTATTATTGAAATTAATTAAAAACCCACATTTACACCAGTTAATACACAGAATCAATGATGGGCTAGAAATCTGCGGAATTCTGTGCGCGCAGATTCCGTGTGGCCCTACTTATAACTTTCACAAACCTCTGTTTTTAGTACTCCTATGTACAGCACTTTGGTCAATCTCGGTTGTTTTTAAATGTGCTTTATAAATAAATATTGTATTGTATGTATTTTAATAAGTAATTTTTGACATTTCTTCATTATAAATCATTAGGAAAGATTTTTGGTATTAAAAATTGTGGTTATGATGACCATCCGACAAGCTAATTCAGCTAAAAGTAGTGCTTAAAACGTAAATGCAAAAAAGGTCCACTTGGCAAAGGTCTGATATGGCAAATTATTTTTAACAATACCACCTTTAATCCATACAGCCTCTTCAAACAGTCCTGAGCATGTTCAATAAACTATAGGCTGAAATGTGAGCATGGAATTATGTCTATCAAAATGTCTCTCTACTTAGCAAACTGCAAAAAAAAGAAGCAGTTCCTGAATATCTTAACAACAGATAGATGGAAGTATAGAAAAAGCCCAGAGGAGGTGAGCTTTTAACTATTCAACTTCAAACTGTTGTTTTTCAATCAAGCATAATGGCAGGAGTTTTAGGTCTACTAGATCTCTCTCTCTTTACAATGAAGACCCCTAGTGGCGAATATGAGGCAGTGTGTCTGCCACAACAGTTTTCATTCACTTTCGTTTCGGCTTAGTCCCTTTATTAAACTGTGGGTTGCCACAGTGGAATGAACTGCCAACCTATCCAGCATATGTTTTACACAGCCCAGATGCAGACCCGTCACTGGGAAACATCCATACACACTCATTCACACACATACACTACAGCCAATTTAGCTTACCCAATTCACTTATGCCAGTTGTCTTTGGACTGAAACCGGAGCACCCGGAGGAAACCCACATGGACACGGGGAGACAAGGGTTTTCATGCAATTAATGTACAGGCCATAATGCATCACAACATAATGATAATTCAAGAGTTCACACTTAGCTGATGACTGATAATAAAGCGTATTTGGCCTGCTGTCCCGGGAGAGAGCCCTGAGCTCAGAATATCCTTGAGCCCGGGGCTCCCTCCCGTTTAAAGGGCGAGAGGAGAGTTTGAGCTCAGGTAAGTATCAAGAACTCCCGCCGCTTGTGAACGTGCTGAGATATATCTTAACTAGAGTTGCTTTAAGGTGTTAATATTTAAAAGTAGTCAATTTACTTATGTAGTATGTTTTTTGGACGGTGGGAGGAAACCAGAGGACCCGGAGTAAACCCACGCGAACACGGGGAGAACATGCAAACTCCACACAGAAACACCGACTGGCTCAGGGAGAAGCGAACCAGTGGTGTTCTTGCTGTGAGGCAACAGTGCTAACCACTGGGCCACCGTGACGCCCTATCAGAGAATGGGCAGGAGTTGGAAGGGGAGATTCTTCAAGACAAAGATGACCGGAGTAGAAAGCTCTGGTAATTTATAGTGCAGGGGTGTCCAAAGTTTTTGGGCCGAGGGCCAGATGCAAAA
>CAIGQQ010029161.1:109270-124520 GCA_903798035.1 Danio albolineatus
CTCATGAGTTCATGATGGTTAAATTAAGCATAAACTAATGTGGTAATTAATACATTAACTAACAAACAATCATGTACTAACAAGTAATTAAGGTCGCCGTTATTCACACGTGAACTCATGTGACTTATGTTGTAGTTAAAGTTAGTTCATGATGCATGCATTAAATCAGCATTAATTTATAATAAAGTAATGTTTAGTTTACATATTAATACATCATTATTCATGTACTGTTATTGTAAAGTGTTACCAAAATATCTTATACTAATATAATAGTATTATAATAGTATAAGAATATTACATAAAATATTGTTATTTCTTCTCATTGAAATAAGGCAGCCCCTGAAAATTGCTTATGCGCAAATAAAACCCTATTTACTGTACGTTCTTATTGTACATTTACGCAATTCGTGCTTTTTAATAGGCTTAGTATTTTACCCAGCAGTGCAATAACACATTTAAATATGAAACAAAATGACTTACCATCCAAATGCCACAACCGTAAACGCAGTAGAATTAAAACGAACCTCATTTTCGTCAGCAGCTCTGTACAAACAGACGTCGCTTTGGTTCATTGACAGGATACTAATACGTGAACGCGCACAAGCGCGTATCCGTTTTTTCCCTTTCTCTTTTATGAGAACTGCGATTATGTTAATTATAGAGTTCGTCTTTCTTTTTCTTTCTTTCTTTCTTTCTTTCTTTCTTTCTTTCTTTCTTTCTTTCTTTCTACTTACAGAAAACACAGTTTAAACTCCTAAAGTTGCACACATTTTCACTTTCGTATTTAGATCTGTGTTTGTTTGTCTCATAGAATTGTAAGAAATGTAAGTTGCACCCTAACTTTGCACCCTAAACTTTGGGTGTGGAGAAAAATATTTTACATTATTCTTTTATATTTTTTATTCTCTTTATTATTTGACCAAATCCTTAAATTGTAAGTATATTAATAGTAATAGCATACATGTTATGGAATTTATGGAAATTAGGTAGTCTTGCTTGCGCAAATTCACTTGAAAAAAGCTGGGTTTATCATATTTGGGAAATTATGTCATAAAATACAACATATTTATTTAAAAAATATTATTAGCTTAAACTTTTATTCCAACTGTTAGTTTGTCTGTTGGTTTTGGTACCCAAATTTACAGTAGGTTAAACCAACCCAGCATTTTTAAAGTGTGGGCATATATTTATTTACAGTATTTGACCTAAGGACTTTATTAAACACCAGTGTAATGTAGGCCTTTATTTGACTGTAAAGCTGGTTTTGTTTACAGCAAAATTAATTTTACGCTGGACAAAATATCCTTCACACAGAAACCAATTACACACATCCATTAATAGACACGTCCTGCCGGAACAAATCACATTCATCTAGTTGGCTTTTGAGCTGTATTAAGCTCAGACCACATCAGGTTTCTGCTAAACTCCAGTGGCTTAATGTTAACTAATAAAGTAAAAAACCTTCAAACCTTTTTCAGTTGTGCTTTTGTCTTTTATATATAAAAGATCCAAATTGCTTGTTTGTATTTCCAATATTTCACCACATTTTTCAAAACTTATAATAATAATAATAATAATAATAATAATAATAATAATAATAATAATAATAATAATAAATTAAATAATAATAATAACAATAATAATAATAATAATAATAATAATAATAATAATAATAATGCGCAGAAGTAGTGCTGTCGCCTCACAGCAAGAAGGTTGCTGGTTCGAGCCTCGGCTGGGTCAATTGGCATTTCTGTGTGCATGTTCTCCCCGTGGTTGCGTGGGTTTCCTCCAGATGCTCTGGTTTCCCCCACAAGTCCGAAGACATGGTATAGGTGAATTGGGTAGGCTAAATTGTCCGTAGTGTATGAGTGTGGATGTGTTTCCCAGAGATGGGTTGCAGCTGGAAGGGCATCCGCTGCGTAAAAAACATGCTGGATAAGTTGGCGGTTCATTCTGCTGTGGCGACTCCGGATTAATAAAGGGACTAAGCTGACAAGAAAATAAATGAATGAATAATAATAATAATAAATTAACTGAGCCCTGACAAAAGGTACGATTACTATTTGCTTCAGATTTTTCATTTCAACACAAACACACATGTTCTTTGAATAATTCCACTTTAAAGTACCTTTTAAAATGTGTTTCAAGTGTTTTGCTCATTGTAGTGTGAACGACAGGTACGCTGTGACGGTTTTGACAGGTTTGCAGAGACATCAGCAGCAGCAAATGGTGTCGTTTCACACTTGCTTTATATGTGAATGCAACCACTTGTGACGAGTTTTGTTTTCCATCTGAACACATTTGCCCTAAAACACAACATAGTTTATGAACATTTAATCACTGAAGTTTATCAAACTGACTCAACACTTTCCCTAATAATATTTTTAATAATTTACTTTTGCTTGATAATGTAAAAAACACTATTATTTAAAACCTGTCTTGCATGAACCATCAGAATACACTCAAAATAACTGTGCAGTTTGTTTGCCGAATCCGCTCTTTAAGATCTCAAAACTCAGGGCTTCTGGTAGTACCCAGAATAGCAAAGTCAAGTAAAGGAGGTCGAGCCTTCTCATCTATGGCTCCTAAACTCTGGAATAGCCTTCCTGATAATGTCCGAGGCTCAGACTCACTCTCTCAGTTCAAAACTAGATTAAAGATCTATCTTTTTAGTAAAGCATACACTCAATACATCACATAGCGGTATGATGCATGTGTTCCACGCATCTCCTTTATATACACTATGAACTGCAGCTACGCTAATTATTCTCTTTGTTCTCTATCTCCACCTGGGGATACCCATCCCGAGGCCCCCAGAGACTATGCAGTGCCACGGATGCGATCCAAGACCCGCGACGAGACGATTCCAAGGCTCCATAATCCTGGACCTCGCTGTATCCTGAGCAGCTGCTTGGCGGAGTAGCAAGCAAGAGACGGATTCATGTGACCCTCCAAGGACAGATGAGCCTCGAGTTCTCCAGCCTCCGGCGCCTAGACTGCAGCTAGAGCTGCGCACCGATGGATTACTCTTCTGTGTTTGGACTCTAAGTAGTGAATATTAAACAACACTGAACTGAACTCAAACATTAATAACTAAACTGACATTTTCAATTTACTATAAGCTTCTATGTGAAGCTGCTTTGACACAATCTACATTGTAAAAGCGATATACAAATATAGGTGAATTGAATTGAATTGAATACTCACACTATTTAATGAAGTAGGAACTTAATGAACAAGACTTTATAGTGCTACAAGTACATACAACCAAGGTAAAGCTCTTTTTTTCATTTCATTTTCATTTTCATTCAACATTTTGAAGGGGGCTGCACTGACATGTGACACGAGAGGAAGTGGTTTATTCTCACCTTGTTCCTCTTAGTTGGTCTTTTAGTATGGCTCTTTTATAAACCTCTTTAAATTTTTCCATTGTTAGCCTAAATTTATAAATATTGCACAAATCTGTTTCTGTAAACACATAAATTGCTGCAAGACGGGTTAATGTATTCTTAAAAAGTACATTTTGTAGATGTTAAAGACTTCAATCAAAACTCCATGTTGTCATTATGAGGTATTTGTAAAATTTTGAGGGAATGTTTTTTAATGTAGGGCACCATGGGGGCATAGTGGGTAGCACAATCGCCTCAAAGCAAAAAAGATCACTGGTTTGAGCCTCGGCTGGGTCAGTTGGCATTTCGGTGTGGAGTTTGCATGTTCTCCCTGTGGTCGCGTGGGTTTCCTCCGGGTGCTCCGGTTTCCCCCACATGTCCAAAGACGTGGTGTACAGGTAGGTGAATTGGGTAAGCTAAATTGTCCGTAGTGTATGTGTGTGAATGAGTATGTATGGATGTTTCCCAGAAATGGGTTGCAACTGGAAGGGCATCCGCTGTGTAAAACAAATGCTGGATAAGTTGGTGGTTCATTCCGCTGTGGTGACCCCTGATTAATAAAGGGACTAAGCCGAAAATAAAATAAATGAATGAACTTTTCAATGTAATCCAATTTAGAATAAGGCTGTATAAAATGTGGAAACCGCTGTCAATTCTTTCTGTCAGGATTCTGCCACTTGAGAGTCCAGAAACAAAGTGGTTTTCTCAGTGGTGACCACCACGTGTTTCTTTGTTTGATTGTTCATTGTTAGTTGTTTATTAAAGTATTTATTTAATATATTATTGTATGTAATATATCAATTATTCCATCATACAATAAACAAATAGTTTCCTTTTTCTATGCTAAACTTTACATCATATACTGTGTTGTATGCCCTGCTGGCTATACGTCTTTTACTCAATGTGAAAATGGTCAGTTAAGTATTATTAGGCCCCAAAGTCTAGGGGAAAAAAACATAATGGGCGTAATAAACGAAAAACAAGTGTTGTGGGTGGTGGATTTCCCCAAAAAGAAACAAACTTAATTCAAAAAGACCCCTTTGGTCGACAACCAAACTCAGACACTCGATTGAGAGTAATTGAATCGATTTATTATAGTAAAGTAGCATTTAATGAGCATATCTTCAGGGTGGCCTCAGGCCAAAATAACAAACAAAAGAATCTACAAAGTAAAATAAACTAAATTACCTATGAATGTTTAAAGAAAATGCAAGAAGCTTACCTGTCTCCCTAACATAAACAAAGTCAAAAGCAATCAAATAAATCAGCAGGCCACCCCTACAAGCTCAAACTCTCAAAATAGTCAAGCTAACGTATAAACAATAGCACAAGATGAAATACACTGTTGGTCGTCAGCTAAAGGGGAAAAGAGGGAAATCCAGGAGGTCCGCTCTCAGCAACCGTCGCACCACAAATGAGCTCTCTGAACCAGGCCGGAAGGTCTTATTTATAGGCCTCTGCGACCAGCAGCCAATCAGGGCATAAACCTCATTGCAATGGGAGCCTATGAAAGAAGAGAAAACACCACAAGAAGGCGGGACAAACAAAAAGACACATATAGTGCGCAACAAAATAAACAAACTTCAATCGTAACAAGTATGATAATGTATTTAGCCTTAAAATACAGCAAACTCTGAAATATTTCATTTAGACATTAATACGAATTAATCACACTTGCATATAATATATGACTGTGTGGGTTGAATATTTGAGTTGTTCGAGATCCAGAAGAATCAGATGAAGGTCATTATCTTGAGGACAGTGGGGGAGTTTGTTCCTGCCATCATAAAAACTCTTTAAAAGACCTAAAGGGAAGAAAACTACATATTTAATGAGTCATGATATTGTACAATTATTAGTTAAAACTCCAACTCACCTGCAATCCCAATGACCAGAACAAAACAGATCAGACCAAATATGAGGCAAACAATCTGAATCTGAACATGATCTGAAAAACAAAATGAGAGTCATCATTAAACAGTATAAGTCACACACTGGTGGTTAAATTACAAAAGAGAAGAGGGCATAAAAATACAAATAATAATCTTTTAATCTGGATTCTGAAGTAGTGATGAGTCGTTCTTATTCATTTTGATCGTATCTTTTATGTGACTCGAGAACGATGATGAGTCCTCTCAGAGTGATTCGTTCATTTGCGCATGCACACATTTGTGCAGGTGAAGAAGAAGATAATTAATTTGAGTCTTCTCTCGGGCTTGAGTCATCTATTCATTACGTGAAAGACAGAAGCCAATCGTTTGTAGTCTGATCCGTTCAGTGAGTCCTCGGTTTTGATCTCATTACATGCTGTCACGTGATGAACCGATAACACAAAAAGGTGAAAATAAATGACTCAAAAGGTGAACTAATGTCAAAAGGTGAACGAACAACTCAAATTTGAAGACTCGTCTGAAGAGGTGAGCTTACCTAATAGACCAGTTAAGTAATGAATGATTATATTCTCTTTCTTTTAGCATTCTAGTTGACTTGTTTGTAGTGTGATTGACGTTTGGGTTAGCTTGAGATGAGTTTGGAAGCAACTTGTGACATTTTTTTCTTTTGAAAGATAAAAAGACGTGATAAAAAGACGACTTCTTTTTTACCTTTTATGTGGATAGGATAGTGGAGAACAGGCAGGAAAAGCATTGGAAGCAGAGAGAGGGGATAGGACCTTGAGTCGGCATAGGCATAGGACCTTGAGCCGGCAATCAAACTCGGGTCACCGTGAGCACCATCGTGCTATATCTCGACGGACTTTACCACTAGGCTATTGGCACATACCCATCAACCCTCCCGTATTTCCCGGAATTCTCCCGTATTTTACAGATTTATCCCGCTATCATCCTGTAAAGGTGTTTTCCCGTATTTCTCCTGTATTTTCAGTCTTTCTCTGAAGGGTGGCGATAAACATTAAAGAGCCGATCCTCCCTATACGCAACCCATACCGCTGAACCGGGGGTCCCTTATTTTCGCATCCCAATGTTGACAGGTATGTATTGGCACCGACAGAGCACAAACAACTCATAACATTTTAATAATAATTTGGCAAATAGATCGATAAGACTTGGAAAAAGATTTGTTCATCTCAGAGTCAGTAAAATGACCTGAACTTCCCATCACTATCAGTGACTACATTTACATGAACATCAGTATTTGAATTTTTTGCCTAAATCCGAATAAGACAATATTATGATTAAGGTGTTTACATGAGATGCTTTTTGAATGTTCCTTTCATGATCCCATTTTACGTTACAGCACATAATTTAATTAACGTCATTGCATCACCACGCTATCCACATTTCCTCCTGAGTTTCATGTAATTTCGGGTGTTTCATTTTTAATTTGTCGACTTTATCTGCAGTTCGGCACATTCACTTTCATTTAGGAACATTTCAGCAAGGTTGGTCTTGCTGGCCCCGGGGGTATAGTGAGAAAGTCTAGGCTGATGCATCGGTGCCGCAGGGACGAGGATAATGCACCAACAAGCTGCTCCGTGAAGGAGATAAGTGCGTTGATCCGCGTCCCCGCCACGCCGATTGTCGCACCCGGTCCTGAGGGGCTATACCAGATACCAGTGAGTATGAAAGGGGGTACATATCAAGCTTTGGTGGATTCGGGGTGTAACCAGGCCTCCATACACCAAAGCCTGCTTCAAGACCCGGCATTAGATACGAGCCGCACAGTAAGGGTAAGGTGTGTGCACGGGGATGTAATTCACTACCCACTAACGGCTATAGATAAAAAGCATAGTGTCGAGGTAGCGGTTAACCCGCACCTCAAACACCCGCTAATTCTGGGAACCAATTGGCCTGGATTTAATAGATTATTAGGGATCCTATATGCGGGTGTTTCTTGGAAGAAGAAATCGCTGGAAAGGGGGTGGGTTACTCAGCTGGGGGAATCCCAACCAGTGACATCACACGCTGACTCAGGGGGAGGGCCGGGAAGACTTTCCCCTGGAGCAGTCGCGTGACGACACACTGAGACATGCTCTTGAGAGAGTGCAGGTCATTGATGGTCAAAACCTCCAGCCTCATTGGCCCCTCTCCTATCCATATTTTGTGATCATAAATGACAGGGTGAATCAAGTGACCCAAGACGCTCAAGACAAAAGAAGATACAACCCAATTATTAGTACCAAAGAGCCGTCGGGAGATGCTTTTCCAGACGGCTCATTCTAATCATATGGCAGGACATTTAGGTCAGGCGGCCACACTAAATCGCCTCATGACCCGAGCTTTCAAACAGTAAAAATGAAATTCAGTATATTCTGAACCTTAGACCAAAACTCCACACACTGGGGCGGCTCTCTATGGAGCATTTGCTTAAGGCCCAGGATGATCAACGACAGCGTTATGACAAGGGCACTAAACTACACATTTTCAGAGGGAGATAAAGTCCTTGTACTGCTACCCACTTCCAGCTCTAAATTACTCGCCAAGTGGCAAGGGCCGTTTGTGGTCAGACGACGAGTGAGTGATCTCAATTTAGAGGCTCACGTCAGATTTACCACATTAATCTGCTGAAGCAGTGGAGGGAGCCGGAGGAGGTGATGCTGGCTACGCTCGTTTCCAACAAGGATGACCTGGGGCCAGAGAGCACTGGCCGGGAACGGCCGGGTGCTTTGGTTACCGGGGGTGATCATCTCTCGGCTAGCCAGCTCATCGACACCCGTCACCTCCAACGTGAGTAGTCTGACGTGTTCTCGCCTCTGCCCAGTCGTACGAACTTGATTCAGCACCATATTGAGACCGAACCGGGCGTGGTTATTAGGCCCCAGCCGTATCGCCTGCCTGAACACAAGAAAAAAGTTATTCAGGAAGAGTTGAGTAATATGCTGAAATTGGGAGTAGTAGAGGAATCCCACAGTGACTGGGCCAGCCCGATTGTCTTGGTGGCCAAGACTGACGGCTTGGTCAGGTTCTGTGTGGATTATAGAAAAGTTAATACTGTGTTGAAATTTGATGCATATCCAATGCCGCGTATTGACGAGTTGCGGTTAGGTGCTGCTCGATATTACTCGACATTGGATTTGCTCAGAGCCCGGCGGCTAATCAACAGGCCAATCAGAAATAATAAATAACACCTGGTTCCAGTGATTGTGCCGGAGAGAAGGAGCAGGCGGGAGAAGAGAGAGCACGTACACACACACACAGCTTCACGTGTGGTGGTGTTGATTTAAAAAAATAAAAATATCTACTTACCTGAATCGCCAACCCTGTCTTATTTTTCCCACAACAACAACAAACTTTATTACAAATGTCTGTACTGCACTTTAACAATGTGACTAAAATCGACATACTCCAATTCTTAATTCGATTTCAGTTTAGTTCGATTATGACCTTAGTCTGATTAAATTAATCAAAAATCACTGTTTACATGGTCGACTCTTAATCAGAGAATTGTCTTAATCATATTAAAATTGGATTATTGGTGTCCATGTAAGTATAGTTAATAATTATCATTTTTTGGGTGAACTATCCGTATAACACTAAATTCACTTGACGTACCTGTACCTGCACATGGTGGACAGAGGTGTCTGATGTCCAGGTGTTTAGTCTTGTTGCTGATGGTGTTGTTGATCACGCAGCTGTAGGTGTTGTTATCCTCATATTGCACCTCCAGAGGTAAAGAGAGACTGTTGCTGAGATCAGACACACTGATGCTGGAGATTAAACTGTTTCCTTTGTACCAGGAGAGACTCACATCTCTCACATTCACCACTGAACACCGCAGCACACAGTTAGAGGCTGATGAACCTTCAGATGAAGAGCACTGAGAAGTGTTTCTGACGACAGCAGGAGCAGGAAGAAGAGCTGAGGGTGAAGAGACATCAGTCAAAACGTCACTTATTAGGCAACATGATAGGAAGAGAAGTGTAATAAGCTAATTCAGATTTGTGGTCAAAACACAGCACTGTATATAACACACCAAACACTACTGCTGCTCACCATTGACAGTAACTCTGAACATTTTGTCTGCTTCTGGATTTGTGCTGATTTCTACTTTATAAAGTCCAGAGTCTGTGCTTGTGGTGTTTGTGATGGTCAGAGATCCTGTCTGATCGTCCATCTTCACTCTGTCTCTGAATCTCTCATCAGAAACATTATTAGTCATCGTCCCTCTGTTGAGTTCAGCAATGATAATATCTGGGTTTTCAGGTCCAAACATCCACTGTAACACTGCCAGACTGCTCTTTATTTCAGTAACACCAGTGTGTAGAGTGACTGAATCTCCCTCCGTCACAGACAGAGTCTTCATTTCATTTTCATCAGCACCAAACACACCTAAAACACATTCATTCATAAACTTTATTCTCAACACTTTTTTTAAACAAAGTATAAAACAGATCTAATAACTGTTGGGAATCACAGACAGACATGAATAAACTAAAACACGCTAAGATTACGTTTATAATAATAAAAGCCACAAACTGACCTTCTGAATGCCACAACCATAAAGCCAACAAAATGAAAACGCAACGCATTTTCTTCAGCAGTTAACTGTTGAGACAGCACCTCAGACCAGCTTCTGGTTTATTGACAGCACTGGGTACATCCTCCCACGTGAACACACACAAGCTTTTTTTTTTTTAAACTGAGCACTGCTCTTTAAACTCCCAGATATATACGGTCAAGCCCGAAATTATGCATACACCCTGGCAAATTCTGACTTACTGTTACATTTATTCAACCAGCAATGTTGTTTTTGACCGGATATGACACCGGCTTCTCTTAAAAGATAACAAGAAGATACGCAAGAAAAAAGTAGTTCTTTAAGTATAAATATTTCAAGTAGCTTTAAGTCAGAATTTGAATAACTGCAGGCAACACGGTGGCACAGTGGGTAGCGCTGTCGACACACAGCAAGAAGGTCGCTGGTTCGAGCCTCGGTTGGGTCAGTTGGCATTTCTGTGTGGAGTTTGCATGTTCTTGTGGGTTTCCTCTGAGTGCTCTGGTTTCCCCAAGTCCAAAGACATGCACTATAGGTGAATTGGATAAGCTACACTGGCCGTAGTGTATGTGTGTGAATGCAAGAGTATATAGGTGTTTCCTAGTGGGAATGCAATGGGATGCAGCTGTAAGGGCATCCTCTGCGTAAAACATGCTGGATAAGTTGGCATTTCATTCCACTGTCATGACCCTGATTAATAAAGGGACGGCCGAAAAGAAAATGAATGAATAACTAAAGAGGTGCGTTGACTTGTCTGTTATGTTATGTTGTCTGTTAAATTCAAAATTCTCCTGCTTGTATTCAAATCCTTAAATGGCCTAGCCCCTCTTACCTTTGCAACATGCTTGTCCCCTACATTCCTACTCACTCACTACGCTCCTCTGCCTCTGGCCTTCTTGCTGTCCCTCGGTACCGCCTCTCTTCAATAGGGGGCCGATCATTTAGTGTCATTGCACCCAAACTCTGGAACTCTCCACCACATTCACTCCGCTCTGTTAATAATATCCCAGAATTCAAATCATTACTTAAAACTCACTTGTTCTCCGAATGTCACTCTTCTCATTGCTAAACTGACCACTTTTTTGACCCAACTTTACTTTAAATATCTGTCTCGTAGGTCTTGTTTTGTAATTCCAGCTTGTTATTTTTGACTCCTTGTATGTTTGCAAGCCTACCTGTCTAATATTGTCTCTACTTGTTTATTGTCTCTCTCAATGTCTGCTTGTATTACTTCTTTTGTAAAGTGCCTTGAGCTATGGAAAGGCGCTATATAAATAAAACTTATTATTATTAATATTGTTATACGCCAAATGCACACTGAATAAACGTATTACTTATTTAATCCTTTAATTAGTTACTCTAAATCAGGGGTTCCCAAACCTTTTTAACAAGCGACCCTCAAAATAACAATGTCAGTGACTCGAGACACCCAATATCCTCTGAGGTGGTTATTAACATACAAAACTTGCACTTGCATCTGATGCTTTTACTGTGTCTTTAATATAACGTACAGTAGGCTCAATCCCAATTCTATTTTCGTACCCCTACCCCTTCCCCTTCCCCTTCCCCTTGGCCCTTACAACCGAGGGTTAAGGGGAAGGGCTTCAAAACCTAGCCCTAAGAATTGGGACAGCACTTCAACACCTGCACACGTCATCATATGTCATCGCGATCTCTTGCTTCATATGAGATCAGACGATCACGACTGCTGGAGTTATTCCAGCTGTGTTATTGTTTGGTGTTTATCTTCAGGAAATCACTGAAGGCGTATATTATGTTATCATAACGATCTAATGTGGTAATAAGATCGTAACTGTACTGTGTATTTACACAGTGGCCATATTCATCTATGTAAACACACGAAAACAACATTAACATTACAGCAGACACTGTAAAAAGCTCATTCCCAGACACTAGACATTACTGACAGGGTATTCCAGTGTCATCGTGTGTCAGAATGTTGTGGGACTGCTGTACAGGAGTTATGATTATGGATTATAGATTGCGAAATTTAACGTTTTTTTTTTTTTTAAAGCATGACGTTGAAACACGAACGCGGTTATGAATGTTTTAAAACATATGTTTGTTTGTCATACAAATTCATAATAATGACAAAAAATACTAATTTGTGGATCTCCTTACTTCCGGGTTCAGCTATCTTGCCGCTGTGGCAGGTGCATTCTGGGAAATTTTCTTACCCCTTCGTTTTAAGTGTGGTCCTGAAAAATCTTCAGTCGAAGGGGTGTATACTGCTTGCCCATAGCCCTACACCTTCAAGCTAAAGATAACTGGGACACCCCTACCCCTTGACGTGAACGTGCAAAACGAGGGGTAAAGGGAAGGGCTAAGGGGTAGAATTAGGATTGGGCCGTAAACACATCAGGGAAAACAGGACAATTGAAAAAAATCTGAAGGCTGTTTTTTTAATGCAACTATTAACTACTATTTTTATATTCTGTAGGTTGATAGTTTAATAAAATGAGTTTGAATTTTGGAAGAGAATCACCAAGAGACCCTCCTCTCATTGCTCTGTGATCCTCCGGTGGAGTCCCAACCCCACTTTGGGAACCACTGCTCTAAACAGATAAATCTTTACATTGTTAATACATTATAATTAAAAGTATTTCACACAATATAACATCATGACTTCATTTTAATTGAGGGCACAATTGTTACTCTTTAAAAAAACTTTTTTTAAAAGTTGACACAATTTTGCACAACATATGGACGAATCCCAACCACAGTTATATTTTTTATAAATAGTTTTTTAAAGCAACAGTTCAACCAAAGGGACGTCATGGTGGTGCAGTGGGAGGCGATGTCACCTCACAGTAAGAAGGTCACTGGTTTAAGTTCTGGCTGGGTCAGTTGGCATGCACTATAGGTGAATTGGGTAAGCTAAATTGTCCGTAGTGTATGTGCTGGTGAGTGTTGAGCGAACAACCTACCTTGTAAAATTTGTTATGAAAGATGGGCAGCACGGTGGCGTAGTGGGTAGCACAATTGTCTCACAGCAAGGTCACTGGTTCGAGCCTCAGCTGGTTCAGTTTCCATTTCTGTGTGGATGTTCTCCCCGTGTTGGCGTGGGTTTCCTCCGGGTGCTTCGGTTTCCCCCAAAAGTCCAAAAACATGTGGTTCAAGTGAATTGGGAAAGATAAAATGTCTGTCGTGTATGTGTGTGAATGAGTGTGTGGATGTTTCCCAAGGATGGGTTGCGGCTGGAATGGCATCCGCTGCGTAGAACATATGCAGGATAAGTTGCTGTTCATTTCGCTGTGGCGACCCATTGTTTACTTCGTTTTTACTTGTTCCAGACCTTTATGAGTTTCTTTTAAACACATCAGAAGATATTTTGAAGAATGCTGTAAACCTGTATCCACTGACTTGCATAATATTTGTGTTTCCAACTACAGAAGTCAATGGTTACAGGTTTCCAGCTTTCTTCTTGTGTTTAAAAGAACAAAGAAACCATTAAGATTTGGAACCACATGATGGTCAGTAAATAGTGAATACATTTTCATTGTGGTGTGAACCATCCCTTTAAAATGACGTTTTGATTTGATCATGGTTTACTCAAATTTAGCTTTAGTTCCGTTGGTTTTTAAGGTTTAGGTTCTGTCGGTTCCTGCCACCAGAATAAACCACAGTCATCTAGCTGACTTTTGAGCTACACTGAAAGGTCAGACCACAGCAGGTTTTTGTTTGAATGATCATAGGGCCTTCATGTTTATTTAATAAAAAGGTGTATTTCACAAAATTTGGTCACGTTTTTCAAAACTGCTTTTTTTCTGCATATTGATATGAACCAAAACAGCAACAGAAGCCATGCCCACCAGAACTCCTTTAACCATCAAGACCACAGCTTTAATAAAACCACAACACTGGACACAATACTAATAAGTAATGAAATAAAGTAAGATTAAGCTTCAGCACAAACATGCGTGTTCTTTACATAATTTCACCTTGACAAATACAGCTTAAAACATGTTTTAAGTGTTTAGCTCATGTCACACCTGCTGTAGTGCCCTCTGGTGGTCTGTTAGGGCACCAGCTTTAGTTTGGGTCCTTGTGGTGTTTTGTAGTCATGTGATCACTCGTTTCCAGCTGTGTTTCATTGTCTAATTAGTTTTGTCTTTTATAAGCCCTGTTATGTTGTGTTTAGTTTGCCTTTGGATTTTGCTTTGTCATGTTAGTTCCGTCCTGCCTTATTTGTGGTTTGGTTCTTCGCGGCTGGTTTGTTTGTTCACTTTAAGTATCATCACTATATTTTTGAATTCCTGTTTTTGTATTTTTTGCTTGTTTCACTCTTGTGCTTAATTTTTTGCATTTCACGTTTTTTTGTCAGTTTCATTACTTTGTATATCCCCTTGTCTTTTTTGTCTTCGTTGTTTTACATTTAAATGTGTTTTGCTGCATTTGGATCTTTCCTTTGTTTTTTTTTGTGATACCCACCCATGACAGCTCATTGATAGGGGTGTGGGACGTGATCATCAGCAAACAGTGTGGTTTCTCATTTATGTGTGAATGTGACTGCATGTGACAATTTTTTTTCCATTTAAACCCATTTACCCTAAAGCACAACATATGTTCATGAACCTTTTATCATTGAAGTTTATCAGACTGACTCAATAGTTTGCTTAAAAACATTTTAAAATTGAGCATTTGTTTGGAACCTTGAATATTTATGTCTCACTCAAATGATTTCGGTTTGCTTAATCAACAAATACTGACACTATTTGATAAAATCTAAAGCAACAAGACTTTATAGTGTTACTTGCACATATTATGAGAGGCTGTGATAAATTCAGCTATACAAGTATTCATTCAACCAGTTCAAAACATTTCTAATGTGTTTTAAGGGGGCGGAACTGGAAACGATGACATGAGAGGAAGTGGTTTCATTTGCACTTTGTTTCTCCTAGTTGGTTTTTGACTTTTTTTATAAACCTCATTAAAAGCATTATTTGTTCACCATTATTATAGCTATGAATAGCTGAACTGAGGGGTTGGTGTATTTATATAAATGTACATTTGGATGTTAACCCTAGAGCGGCCAAGGAAAAAGATCACAGGTGGGTTCCTTGAGATCCTCTTGACCCCAGACATTTACAAACCAGTAACACAGGGAAATATTAATTTTTATATAATAAACTAAGGGCGCTGCAGTGGCATCAAAGCAAGAAGGTCGCTGGTTCGAGCCTCGGCTGGGACAGTTGCCGTTTCTGTGTGGAGTTTGCATGTTCACAGTCCAAAGACATGCGGTACAAGTGAATTGGGTTGGCTAAATTGTCTGTAGTGTATGAGTGTGAATAAGTGTTTATGGATGTTACCCAGAGATGGGTTGCAGCTGGAGGGGCATCCGCTGCGTAAAACATGTGCTGGATAAGTTGGCGGTTCATTCCGCTGTA
>CAIGQQ010029161.1:149520-177643 GCA_903798035.1 Danio albolineatus
GGGCGATTTGGCCTAAAATCAAAATCTTGATTAATAGAAACATTTCTGACTCTATTACGATTAATGAACGATTTTTTTTTTTTTATAAATATATTTTTTGCCTTCATAGTTCAAGTTTTGTACTGTAAATATGCACACATATTACAAGTCAGAGATTTTTGAATGAAGGGTGCATTCCTGATCTTAAAATAACTGAAGGAAACACTATCTACTATCTATGATTATTTATTGAACATCAATGCTGAACAACTGTAATTAAAACACACAACACCTAAAACCAACAGTAATTTTTTCTTATTAAAAAGTGAAAATAAATAACTTGCACTTTTGGTAACAAAATTAATTATTTTCAGTGCATTTAATATTAAAGTAGAAAATAAGCAGTATCTCTTCCAACTAAAAGAACCTTTGTATATTCTGTAAATAATATTTTAAACTGTGCATTTCTTGCATCTTCTGTAAATAAATATTGTAATGTTAATAATGATTTGAATGTAATGGAAAATACGCCGTCTTAAGCCATCTCTTCCACAGCTTCCAATCATCGTCAATGTAGTGCAAAGTAAGGCTCAAGAATGGGTCCATCATCTTACTTGAGCAGAGATCATGTGGCTTCAAAGCGGCCGCAGAAGAATATCTGCCTCAGACTTTAAAGGGCCACGAAACCCCCGTCTCAGCAGGGTGTTTTCACACCTCTAGTTTAGAGTCAGAAGGTCAGAAAAGTGGGTGTGTCCAGCTCTGTTTAGGTGGGAGTGTCGGGGGAGGGAAAGAGGGAAGGTTTTGCATAAAAATGGGAATTTCCATGTGGGCACACGCTGATTTTCAAACAGGCAAAACAAACAGAGACACACAGATGCAGGGGGAGAAAGACAGTGACTGTGTTTACATGGACATGAGTAATCAAATTATTTTCTAAATTCTTAATTTGTTGACTTTAACTGCAGTTTGGCACTTTCACTTTTATCAGGAACATTTCCTGCATGTCCCCCATGACAAATGAGATGCGAGGAACTGCTGCACTAGTTAGGTAGCGTCAGAAAGCCAGGTGTGTATAAACTATCCTGTCACAAAATGTGACAAAAATTCTACACGACAGTAATAGTTTGATTGCGGTGTTTACATGTTTACACTCTGAGAGCAGCATTTACAGCGGATCTTTCAGTCTATAATATTGTAGTGATATTAACATACTGTAAACTTAGTAACTAAATCACTTTGACTAAGGTATGTCTTTAAACACTGAAAGAGTACTGCTGACGATTCGAACTAACTTTGCCATCTGAATAAACAAACAAAGACCATTGATCGCTTACCAAATCTGTAGAGACACAACAATCAACAGTCAATCAGTCCTGCTGCGCTCTCATAACAACACTGTTGACCTGTGTTTCCAAACAATTCTTGTTCTTCCACTTGTTTTGGCAACACAACGCTGCATCTCTCTGCCGTCTGAACACTAACAGGTAAAAACATCTTCGAAGCTATCATGCTTATTAATGAAGTTGCGCCTCACTCACAATAGAGCGCACTGATTGGTTTGAGCCAAGTCTTTTTCATGAATTAATGCTGCACACTCAGAGACGTGACAATGTAATGGCCGGTACAGACGTCCACTCTCCACGCTGGAATACATGCAAGGATCTCATTGGCGTGACGCAGCTTCAAAAATTCGTTTCAAACCGGAAGAACGAATTTGCTTGAAATAACGCAAAAACAATCAGTTTTCACTTTTTAGTCAATTAAATGTGTCCTAATAGTGTTTATAGCAGCGTGGGACATGCAACAACTTTAATCATAAGTTAAACACAAAACTCCTCTATGGGACTCCACACTTGTAAACACTCGCTCCAACACGCTCTTTGCTGTCCCGCGGCTCTCTGCGCCGCCCACGCGTATCAATGCTACCTGACTGACCAATAACAGAGCTTGCGCTACGCTTCTTCACAACGTGTCGTTACATTTTTGAGAGGTTCGCTGATATGCAACTGCGCAAAGACTGCGTTGGACTATACGCGTGCTCTCGATATAAATCAGCCTTAACAGAGCGGGGGTCATGTGACTCCACATGTCGATTTCCATTTTTTTTTCTATTAGTCACCCAGCCCTAGCAAATGTCGCTGATTTGTTTCCTCCCTGCCTGATAAGCTGATATTTCTCAACTCAAAACTTCAGGCTGACTAAGGGAACATAACTGTTTTGTGATTTACAATATATTAGAGAGAGAGCTTTAGTGATGATTAAGTGAATATTTAATCACAAAAATATAAATTTCTCAATAAAAACAGCATCAAACGGGGAAGGGAAATGGTTAAAAATGTTCTTTTACAAACAAAAATGTCCACCAAGTAATGAAATAAAATAAAGCGAATAGTTTTAGATGCCACCTATTGGTCAAGACTAATAAATCGTATTAAATGACCATTAAATTTCATCCCTTTTGATTAAAATCATCTTAAAATGTCTGCAGATATTTATTGCTGCATGCTCTGCTCCTCATTCTAAGGGGGTCATGAACTGAGAAATCAAACTTTTCTTGATTTGTTTTGACATGTACTATAACAACCTAAACTGTTTATCTCCACCCACTGATACACACTGCATTAGGTACAAAATGAGGCAAACACAAGTCTCCCTATTTGTGAAATCCTAGACCCACTACTTGCTTGTTTTTTGTTATTATTATTACTTGATTTTACAGTGAATTTGTTTGATCAAATGCTACAATTCAGTGCCAGATTTTCAGAAAGATTGAAAATAAAAAATGATGCTGTGAGAACTTTATTGGATCTGATAGTAATATTCTGAGGTGGAAAGAGTAATGTAATACAATCTTCTACTCAAATAAAAGTACTGTTATTTTTTAGCAGGAGAAAACAAATACTATGGAAGTCAATGGATACAGCTCTCCATCATTCTTTAACATAAGAAACAGAATCAAACATTTATTACAAGCGTGTTATGGCAACTAGCATACTAACCATATGCACATTACGGGATATCCCAGCAAGCATTTTTTGGTCTAAAAGGCGTCTTTTAGACTTCTAAACATAGCCTAGACGTCTAGGCTAAATCACGGCTAAATTTGGGCGGAGCCCCTATTGTTTAAAGAGCCCCTATTGTACATTAAAAAGGGTAATTTTTTGGTTTTGGGGGTCTCCAGCAACAGGCTAATATGCATGCATGGCCAAAAAACACTTTCATTGTCTTATAATATGCTTTTATTTTTACCTAATTATCCCAGCGATATGAATCGTTCAGTGATTCATTTGTTCCAAAACCTCTCCTTAGCGCGATGCTAATCTGCCCTGATTGGACCGATGACCCAGTTTGTTGCGATTGGTCCGCATCACTCAGAATGCCCACCACGGCTTATCAATACTGAAGTAGTCATAGTGTGTGCGTGAGCATATCTGCCAGCACTCTCGTTTTTCCCAGGAGTTGCCAGTATTTAAGACACCTCACCCCCGAACTTAACCTCTCCGATCTCCCAGCATATTGCTCTGTTCGTAACCATAAGTAAAAACAGCGACACGCATTCAGTATTAGTGCACACAGCGGCAAAGGCTGAACTATTATGAAACATGACCGCCCACGTGTGTAGGAGAGCTGATGTAGCCATAGCAACGACAAACAGCTGAGGAACACGAGTTAACAAACGCATTTTAATCCGTAAACAAATCGATGCGCTTTTAATCTGGCTTTAGACGCGATATAAGAATGTAAGAAGTTAACCAGATACACTACAAGTGGTTACAAGTTACAAAACACAATTAAATACATAATTTACAAGCTAGAGAAAACAATGAGGCAACAGTTTTAATCGCACTTACTCACACTTGTTGGATAGAGGGTGCAGGCCAGATTCACCATCAGGCCACCGGGAAATGCCCCAGTGCTCCCAATGGCCAGTTCGCCCCTGCATACATCAATAGTCTTTTCTGATCCTTCCTTTAACAAACGGTCGACGAATCCTCCATTGTAAGCATGTAGATTCCAGAAGCACTCCTCAGAGGGAACACAGCACAAGGCTGGGCTATAATGCTGAGGCATTTTTGCAAAAATAAACCTCAACCACTGACTCTTCAAAGTTTCATCTTTGGTTCATCTGCACACTTCCAATAACATCCAGCTGAGCACATGTCTGCAACAATTTTCTTTTCAGTGTTGCCAGCTGACTGATTCCAGCCCAAACCCTATCCAAAAGGTTTTGACCTGCACAATCAAATTCAAAACCGCCCAATCTGGCAACATTGGTTCTTTTGCTTGCTGATGTGTTTGTGTGCGGGATTGGGGGTTTCAAATCTTCCCGGGTTTGCGACGCACAAATGTGCGGGGCTCAAGTTTTGTACCCATGTCATGCCGAAACGGCAAAGGACTCGTAATTAAGGCGATTCGTTTGAGGAACTATGAGTCGACTCTTTTATAGATGAATCAATAGTTTTAAACACTGTGCACTTTCAGATTTAAGCCTTAGCTGGACATTTCACTTCACTTAGAGCTGTGGTACACACTGCATACAAGCTCATTTTCAAAACCCATAATAGGGGCTCTTTAATAGACGTCTAACCATAGCCCAAGTTTAGAATAGTCTTCATTTAGACGGCTAATAGATGACTACATATATCTAACAGCTGGTTAATTTTGGTCTAGGCTAAAACAAGGCTAAATTTGGGCTGTCAGTGAAAATCTAATAGACGTCTAACCATAGCCCAAGTTTAGACTAGTCTTCATTTTGACACCTATATAGCGGTTACACATATCCGTCTAATAGCGGGTGAATTTTGGTCTACGCTAAAACAAGGCTAAATTTGGGCTGTCAGTGAAAATCTAATAGACGTCTAAATACAGCCCAAGCATAAACAAGTCATCAAAATATCAGCTAATGAATGACTATGTTTATACATTTAATAAACAACAAAAATACACATATCAGCATTTTTGATTAACAGGTTCTCAAAAAGGCAATCAATTCAAACTGATTAAACAAAAGCTTTTATTAATAAAAGCACCATTAACAATATTAAAATCATTAAATACTAAATAAATATACATAAAAATGTCAAAGTTATGACAAAAACAAGATAAAAACACAGATTTTTTTCTGTTGAGCACAGAAGATATTTTGAAGAAAGCTGAAAACCTGTAAAAAACATACAATGGAGATCAATGGTTACAGGTATTCGGCTTTCTTCAAAATATCTTGTGTTCAACAGAAGAAAGAAACTTAAAGGCTGTTGTTTTTGCTTTTTATTTAATTACTCAAAATGATTCTTGTAGCTTGATAATCTTCTGATTGAACAACTGAAAGCATGTGGTTTGTTTTGAGGATGTTTTAGGTATTTCTCTGGACTTTAAACAAGTTGGGACCATTGCTGTCTAGTGAGCTTGAGAGAGCTCTCAGATTTCACCTAAAGTCTCTTAATTTGTACACCAAAGACAAATCAATGTTTGGATTGACATGAATAATTAAACGTTTTAATTTCTGGTTGAACAAACCCTTTAAGTGTACATAAACCCAAAAAGTCCATCCAATTCATATGTGACACTCAGCAGGTTCTGCAGAACCTCTACACTAACATCTGCAAGTCTGTCCTCAGGACTAGCATCCTCAGCCAAAATGATATAGATCTCCACTGCTGTGTGTGCATTTTGAGATTTAGCCCTTTCAGCCCTTTTTCTGCACTTTTACTCCTGGAGAAAAAGGAAGAAATTTCTGAGATGTGTTCTAAACTCAGTCTTGTGACTGTGAGTTTTACAAATACAAAAATAAAAGGAGGCAGGTTGACACACTTACCACATACTCTTTTACAAGTCTTTATTGAGGTAGATGCACAGACTCTTCAAATGAGGTAGGTCTTCGCTTGATGGTTATGTATTAAAACAAAACAAAAAAACAACAACAAAAAAAACATCAAACATAAAAAATTTCCATAAAATAGTAAAGTTTATTTATCAAATTTAAATAACCTTAATAACCTTGTAGCAGCATACACACTAGAGTCAAATTATGCTTGAATTAGTTTTCTGTAAGTGACAAATGGCTCCAACTAAAAACTGAATTAAATTGGTGTTTGTGTTTAAATTTAGTCTCTTTTGTTATGAAATCACAAGCTAACAATTCTTTTAATAGCTAGAACTGCACACGTTCACCTCTTGACTGAGTTTTTCATTGACTTCATGAGGCAATTTAATGAAGACGACTTGCAATGTACAAAATAAATGCACCAAATCTCCGAACTTTGCTTAATAAGTGTTTAATTTTGCGTGTTTGAAAGGTTGTAACACTCCCTCACTGTTTTTATTTTCGTTTAGGATTTACGGATTGAAGGGTGCCTGTGCATTGATATTAGCTTTTTACTATGTTTCTTTATGTTAATTTTGCGAGGTGGGTAGCCCATCTAATTCAAAGCTACAGCCACAGCCATATCACCCTGCAGCCCAAGACTGGTTACTCACTGAAGCTAAGCAGGGCTGAGTCTGGTCAGTACCTGGATGGGAGACCACATGGGAAAACTAGGTTGCTGTTGGAAGTGGTGTTAGTGAGGCCAGCACGAGGCGCTGCTATACCCCAGTAAAAGTGAAGGGGACGCTATACTGTCAGTGGGTGCTGTCTTTCGGATGAGACGATAAACTGAGGCCCTGACTCATTAAAAATCCCATGGAAATCCCACGTAAAGAGTAGGGGTGTAACCATGGTGTCCTGGCCAAAGTCCCCCTCAATCGACCCTTACGATTATGGCCTTCCAATCATCCCCATCCACCGAATTGGCTCTATCACTGTCTCTCCACTCCACCAATAGCTGGTGTGCAGTGAGCGCACTGGCACCGTTGTCCTGTGGCTGCTATTGCATCATCCAAGTGGATGCTGGACACTGGTGGTGGTGTGGAGGGACCCGACCTCATGATTGTAAAGCGCCTTGGGTGTATGGCCATACACAATAAATGTGCTATATAAATACACATTACATTACATAAAGCTAAATTATGGCTACAAATAGAACATGTCACGAAATTTGTGGGTGTAGTACTCATAATGCAGACGTGATTAACCATTGCACGCGCTGCACGGCCAAATACTACAGTGAATCAGTTTAGACTATCAGTGGGCTATAAATAGCCAGCCTGATGACAATCTAATTCAAGGCTGCTCAGGCTATTATGTTACCAAACACCGTATAAATGCTATTTACTTTCCTTACTTAAACGAATATCAAACATATCACGAGGTATTTTGCCAAAAAAACAAAACAGGTAACCGAATTTAAGGTTTTTTAGGGTTAGAGATGGGTTACACATAGCCGGACTAGATTGGGTCTATATGTCACCGAGAAAGTGAAACTACGGCTATTACTTGCAGGTACCTTATAAACGTAATTGACTTTGTTTACATGATGGAGTATCATACATATCATCAGTTTTATTTTGCAAAAAAACAACATGCAACCAAATTTAAGGTAATTCGGGCTAAAATTGGGTTACAGCCGGAATAGATATGGTCTTCACTTAACCTAGACGGTGAAATGACAGCTATTGCTTGCTGGGATGCGCCACAAAGAGTAGGAAATATGAAAGCGTATTCATAGCTTACCTTGTCATTGCTGGGATTGACAGGCATTTAGCTGAAAACTTTCTCAAATCTGGCGATAAATCCAACTCCAGCAACAGTAACTAGACAAACTATTTTACCCGCAGATTTTTTCTCACCGGCACCACGGTGGCGTAGCGAGTAGCATGTCCGCTTCACAGCAAGAAGGTCGCTGGTTCGAGCCTCGGTTGGGTCTGTTGGCATTTCTGTGTGGAGTTTGCATGTTCTCCCCGTGGTTGCGTGGGTTTTCTCCAGGTTTCCTTTTGGGTAGGCAAAATTGTCCGTAGTGTATGTGTGTGACTGAGTGTGTATGGATGTTTCTCAGAGATGGGTTGCAGCTGGAAGGGCATCCGCTGTGTAAAACATGTGCTGGATAAGTTGGCGGTTCATTCTGCTGTGGCGACCCCGAATTAGAGACTAAGCTGAAAAGAAAATGAATGAATGTATGAATTTTTTCTCACTTTGCTGCTGCAGTGACGTAGTTTCCCGTCACATTTTTTTCCTTTTTCCGTTGCATCACCTAATACAGTAAGGAAAAAAAATATTTGAACCCCAGCTGATTTTGTAAGTTTGCCCACTTACAAAGAAATGATTGCATGCTAAACATCAGCCACCAAACATTAATGACTTGGAGAGGATCTGCAAAGAGGAGTGGGCCAAAATCCCCCCTGGGATGTGTGCAAACCTTGTGGCCAATTACAACAAACGGCTGACCTCTGTGATTGCCAACAAAGGTTTTGCTAAAGTACTAAAGCACATTTTTCAAAGGCATCAAATACTTATTTCATTAATAGAAATGCAAATTAATTTCAAAAAAAATTTTAAACAAATTTTTCTGGATTTTTTTGTTATTGTTGTGTCTCTCACTGTTCAAATAAACCTACCATTGAAGTTATAGACTGATCATTTCTTTGTTAGTGGGCAAACTTACAAAATCAGCTGGGGTTCAAATCATTTTTTCCCTCACTGTATATACATTTTTTACTTAGTAACGGAAATGATTTAAAATGTAGCGAAGTACAATACTTTAGGCCAGTGGTTCTCAACTGGTTTGGCCAAGGGACCCACATTTTTTCATGGCCATCAAGCCACGACCCGAATTTTTAGGAACTATAATATAAGTTCAGGAATTATAATTAATTAGTATTTATTTGTTAACAAACACAAGTAGTGAGAGATAAATCATAAGAAAACCACCAAGACTTACAAATAAACAATATTTTATTGCTGACATTTAACAAAATGTATCAAATTATAGAAATATTACAAAGTAAAAACGACAAATACTGTAAACAGCAGTTAGGGTATGGAACGGTTCAGTTCCCATGAACTAAACTGAACTGTTGTTGCATGTGCATTTCAAAATAAAAGTCCGATATAACAAAATAAATTAAAAATTTGTTGTTGTTTTGACCACACACGACCCACCAGTTGAGAAACACTGCTTTAGGCAAATCATACTTGAGTAAAAGTAAAATTACAGATTTTAAACACTACTCTAAAAAGTACAAATTCACAAAATAACTACTCAAGTACAATAACGTGAGTAAATGTAATTCGTTACTTTCCACCTCTGGTAATATTGCACCACACAAATGTGAGTAATAAGATGTTTTGTCTTTCACGTAATTTTAAACACTCCTGGTAACCAACCTGCATGAGTCATGAATCACCAGCAGCCCTGATGATTTATGAACATACAATTTTTGTTTCTTTTTTCCCTTGTCTGCATTTATTGATAACATCCTAAATTTACTGTGAAATATCTGATACTCTGATTCTCAAATATGTGTCCGAACGTGCTTCATCATATGAACAGCTTAATAATGATCGTATTATTTGATCTATGACAGATGATGGCCATGTTAGTGACGAGATCAGAGCTGCTGGATTTACAACATACTAATTCATCAACTTCTGAAATGCATAAAAGTAAGTGGCTGTTTAACTGGGAGAAGAATAGCGCAACGATGGTGTATTATTATTTTTTTGGGGTCAAACTGTACAATAATGTTTCATTAGTTAATGTATTTACTATTTTATGGAAGCCCGTTTCCGCCACTATTATTAAGTCAGATTTGCGAGTTATTAAGTCAGAATTCTGAGATATAAAGTCAGAATTGCGAGTTATTCATTCATTCATTTTCTTGTCAGCTTAGTCCCTTTATTAATCCGGGGTCGCCACAGCGGAATCAACCGCCAACTTATCCAGCATATTTTTTACACAGCGGATGCCCTTCCAGCCGCAACCCATCTCTGGGAAACATACATACACATTCACACTCATACACTACGGACAATTTAGCCTACCCAATTCACCTATACCACATGACTTTGGACTTGTGGGAGAAACCGGAGCACCCGGAGGAAACCCACGCAACCACGGGGAGAACATGCAAACTCCACACAGAAATGCCAACTGGCCCAGCCGGGGCTCGAACCAGCGACCTTCTTGCTGTGAGGCAAACGTGCTACTCACTACGCCACCGTGGCGCCCCAGAATTGTGAGTTATTAAGTCAGAATTCTAAGATATAAAGTCAGAATTGCGAGTTATTAAGTCAGAATTCTGAGATATAAAGTCAGAATTGTGAGTTATAAAGTCAGAATTGCAAGTTATTAAGTCAGAATCCTGAGTTATGAAGTCAGAATTGCGAGTTTTAAAGGAGTTTCCCTGTTATGGCGATTGGCCATGAATGAAGTGTTAAACACTCTTTCTTTAGGTTCTCTGATTGTGATGTGGTATTTATTCGCAGCCCAGTTTTTCCAATAAAGGCCAGGAGGACACAATATTTGCTTGACACTTTTACTGAACTGAAATATGAACTAATACAGCCCATAGGCTATGTCTGCAGCTCCAAAGTACACCACATTAGGGCACTCTTGCAATATGAAACAAATAACAGCTGCAACAAAAACGTTTATTTTAACATTGTTCCACATATAATAGACAAATAATACAGAAATCTTAATTTTAGACTTTTGAAGGAATTACGCAACCTACAGCTAATAGTTTCAGGCGCTCTGTTTAATGCTTTATAGTTGCTATTTAGACCAAATGGTGCAAATGGCATAATTAAAAAAGAACAAATCATACAAGTAAACAGACAGCCTAGTTCAACTAGCCTATATATTTCCTTTTTGAAAGCGTGATAAACAATAAATCGGATATAGGCTTTATGTTGTGATTATGAGCTAATGTGTATGCGTCTTAAAACTCCTTTTATGGCCAGTCGGCATAACAGGAAACTCATTTGTAACTCGCAATTCTGACTTAATAACTCGCAATTCTGACTTTATATCTTAGAATTCTGACTTAATAACTCGCAATTCTGACTTAAAAACTCGCAATTCTGACTTTATATCTCAGAATTCTGACTTTATATCTCAGAATTCTGACTTTATAACTTGCAATTCTGACTTTATAACTCGCAATTCTGACCTTATAACAATTTTTTTTAATCTGTAATTTTTTTTAATACTGATTTTTTTTTTCCATTTAGTGGCGAAAACGGGCTTCCATACTATTTACAGCATTTAATAATCATAGTTAAACATTTTCCATTTTTGTATTACCACTGAGCCATCGTGCCGCCCTTAAAATTATTATTTGGGTAAAACAAAATTGGCTGTAGTGTATGTGTGTTTCCCAGTACTGGGTTGCAGCTGGAAGGGCATCCGTTGTGTAAAACATGTCGGAATAGTTGGTGGTTCATTCTGCTGTGGTGACCCCTGATAAAAGTACTTTGCAGTACACGGTCCCTCCAGGACCAAGTTTGGGCACCCCTGGACTAAGCCGAAGGAAAATGAATGAATAAATGTTATTTGTTTGAAAACTATTAAATTTCTGAAAATTAATACATTTATGACCACGCACCTCTTTCGCTGGCTCAGTGCCAGGCGTAGCAGGAAATCTTTTAAATCAGCAGTTTATCACATCATGCATTGAACACTCAAATCACACCAGATTGTACACGTCAAATGGTAAATCAACCATCTATGAGGAATAAAAAGCCAGCATGACTCCTTCAATTGCATCGTGCTTCAAGCTGCATTATTGCTGCACTGTTGCTAATCCTGAGCAGTAAACAGACATACAGTGCAACCAGACAGTCTTCATAGCGCTTCACTTTATCCACATTTTTTTTTATGTTGTATTAGTATTCACAGCCGATATTTTGCCGTGAAGCTCTAAATTGAGCTCAGGTACATTCTGTGTCCACTGATCATTCTTGAGATGTTTCAGCAGCTTAATTGGAGTTCACCTGTGGTAAATTCAGTTAATTGGACATGATTTGATAAGGCCTGTCTATACAAGGTCACAGGGTTGACAGTGCATGTCGAAGCACAAACCAAGTATGAAGTCGTATAAAGCATAAAGAAGGAATTTGAGGCACAAGGTTGGGGAAGGTTACAGAAAAATTTCTGCCAATCTGAAAGTTCCAATGAGCACAGTGGCCTCCATCATCCATAAGTGGAAGATGTTTGAACCACCAGGACTCTTCCTAGAGCTGGCTGGCCATCTAAGCTAAGTGATCGTGGGAGAAGGGCCTTAGTCAGCAAGGTGATTAATAACCCGATGGAGAGGAGAACCTTACAGAAGGACAACCATCTGTGCAGCAATCCACCAATCAGACCTATATGGTAGAGTGGCCATACGGAAGCCACTCCCCACCTGGAATTAGCCAAAAGGCATCTGAAGGACTCTCAGACCATAAGAAACAAAATTCTCTTGTCTGATGAGACTAAAATTTAACTCTTTGGAGTGAATGCCAGGCGTTGCGTTTGGAGAAAACCAGGCACCGCTCATCACCAGGCTAATATCCCTACAGTGAAGCATGGTGGTGGCAGCATCATGCTGTGGGGATGTTTTTCAGCAGCAGGAACTTGAAGACTAGTCAGGATAGAGGGAAAGATGAATGTAGCGATGTACAGAGACATCCTGAATGAAAACCTGCTTCAGAGTGCTCTTGACATCAGACTGGGGCAACGGTTCATCTTCCAGCAGGACAATGACCCAAAGCAAATCGCTAAAATATCAATGGAGTGGCTTCACAACAACTCGGTGAATGTCCTTGAGTGGCCCAGCCAGAGCCCAGCACTAAATCTTATTGAACATCTCTGGAGAGATCTATAAACGGCTGTACACAGTCGCTTCCCATCCAACCCGATAGAGCTTGAGAGGTACTGCAATGAGGATTGGGCAAAAATTTCCCAAAGACAGGTGTGCCAACCTTGTGGCATCATATTCAAAAAGACTTGAGGCTGTAATTGCTGCCAATGGTGCATCAACAAAGTATTGAGCAAAGGCTGTGAATACTGATGTACATGTGATTTTTCAGTTTTTTTATTTTTAATAAATTTTCATTAATTTCAAAAAATCTTTTTTTACATTGTCATTATGGGGGATTGTGTGTAGAATGTTGAGGAAATAAATGAATTTAATCCATTTTGGAATAAGGATGTAACAAAATGTGAAAAAGCTCTATGACTATTTTCTGGATGGACTGTATAATGTAATAAATAGAAAAAATATTTTAAACTAATGTGTTACAGGTACTTCTGCATCTTTGTGTTTGCAGCATTGACAAACACAGGTGAGTATAACAGGAACCACATTTTTTTTCATTTTCATTGTCAACATGCATGCATGTACTAGATCAGGGATGGGCAAACTCATTCCCGGAGGTCCGGTGTCCTGCAGAGTTTCGTTCCAACACAAATCAAACACAGTTGAACAAGCTAATCAGTGTCTTCAAGATCACTGGAAAGCTAAAGGCAGTTATGTTTATTAAGGTTGGAGCTAAACTCTGCAGGACCGTGGCTCTCTGGGACCAAAGTTGCCCATAAATAGCCCCTATTATGCAATATAAAAGGTCATATTTTGGTTATGGAGTCTCCAACAACAGGCTGATATGCATGCAAGGTCAAAAACACTTTTACTTTGTTAAAATTATTATTCAATTTATGATTCACCAATCTGAGGATTCCTAAGCCACTATAAATACCCTAAGTTCCATATCACAGCCATCTTCATTTTGAAGAATGCTTCCCGCTACAAAGGCTCCAGCATTTAACCTATCCATATGAAAGAAACAAACAGCAACAACAACTTCAGCCAGAGCCCTGCTCTTCCCGAGACTTCAGCCGCAGCCTCGCCAGCAATCGAGCCCAAGTTCCCACAAGACGCCAGCCCACCAGCTCTTCCACCTTCTACTTCAATATGCCTTAAAACGCAATCAACAGCGACTAAACTCTCAAGACGCCGGCGATCCAAGCCATTGCAATGAAACTGAACTCTCACTGCTCTCCTCGCTGACCACCCGCAGTACCGTACTTAGCATTCTTTAAGCGGAAGCCTAGCAAAAAATAACTACTCTCCAACAAAGACTAAACATTCTATAAATCTTCTGAAAGACAAAACTCGCGTGAATAGAATGATTTCAACCAAAGAACTCACCTCTCAAACCTCCTGCCGGTCCACAGATCCATAACATTCTAACAGCTGAAGTACTACAAGGGTACAAGCAATGTAATCCGTAAAACAAAAGTCCACAGCATATTCATACTTTGATAAAGTCCTCGGAATGCACTGTTGTCATCCAAAACTATTTGCTGGAGCGCGAAAGGAGAAGCGTCACCATCCAATGAGCTCCCAACTTGAGATGGTCCCGCCCTCTCTCTCGACAGTTTTGTGAATGGACTCCGTGTAAGACTTCGTGAATGAATTGGGCCTTATATACTTGTGATTAAATCAGGTTAAGATTCCAGACGTAATGTTGTTTAATCATGGATTAAAGTAAGCCCATGATAAACATTCCATTCTGGACTCTATGTGATGACATGGTTTTAAGTTCAAGGTTTGATGTTGGCAATCGATATATTTATATATAGTTAAAAAAAAAATACATGTAAGGAAAGAAACTATCCGCTTCACTGCTATGAATGGGAGAAGGATGTTTCTGACAAATGGAGTGATGTTTCATCCATTGACTCTGTTTTAGATACATTTGCTTTTAAACAAATTCTATATCACTAAGGGTTTTAAAACTTCACTCCACTATCACTTCACCTGCTCAGCCTTCAAGAGGTACTTCCAGGACCACTAGCCAATATCCTAAGCTCTCCATCCATCTGCCATTCTGCAGGGGAATGAAAGCCCACCTCTACAATCCTTGCACATTGTGACAACAAGCTATTATACCATGTATTAACAAAGGCGCTTCCATTCACAGTTGCTCATGCCCCTATTAAGACGCCTCTCATGGATACCAGCTAAAACAATTTATTATGTCTGCTGTACATGTACCATGTTTAATTTCATTTCTGATTTTCTCTTGTTTTTTCATTTCAGAGACCCCGAGAGCTAGCTGCAGAAACTGACCCTCATCCGACCCATTACACTCCACATCCATTCTAAACACATTCACGCTCTACACACACGCTCTGATCTAACTTTGCATGATGAAGAAAATGTCTTTCTTTATTAAGCAAAGCAAACAGATCAAACATTCTATATATAAAAATTTTTGACATCCCCCCCCCACAAACACACACACACACACACACACACACACATTCCAAACCCGTTTTTCTTACACTACAGGAGCACAATACCACCTCAGGGAAGCCCAGCCGATCCTCTCCAGCCAACTTCCACCCACATGCATTTCTGGTTATTAGCATGACACTGTCATTACCCCCTTTTCTACCTCCTATGAACATAGGAGTTTCTTCACTACTTTTTTTTTCTTCCTTTTAACTTTTTTTCCTCCAAACTTGAACTATCCCATACTTCAGAACAGCTCCGACCCATTTAGGGGTTGCCCGTAGTTTCAGTTGCTAGGGAGCGCACATTGCCTCCATACTTACCCACTGCACCTCTGCAACAGCAGAGATGCTCCGTTGAGCTACATTCACCCATAGCACCACTGCATCTGCAGTGACGCTCTAGCTAAGCTCTTATTCACTTTCATTTCTACAGTATTTAGTATTTAACATTTAACATAAGTACACAGTATTTAACATTCCAGCGGGAGCACTCATAACTCTCCAATACTGACCACCACTGCACCTCTGCAACTGTAGAGGTGCTCAGCTGAGCTACACTCACTCGTAGCACCACTGCAACTGCATAGCACTGCACTGCAACTGAACTCTTATTCACTTTCATCTCTACACATCACTATTGGATGGTATTTAACATTCCTGTGGGAGCACTTATAACGCTCCATTACTGACTACCACTGCACCTCTGCAATAGCAGAGACGCTCTGCCGAGCCTTATTCTTCCTCTGTAACACTGCCGCAGGAGCGACGCTCTGCCCAATCTCACACACATCTCCATTTAGCCATTTACTACCGACACACTCCCCAGCACCTCCACAGCAGCTAAAACGCCCCCGCAGAAGCATACTTGCCTTCCAATATTGACTGCCACCGCACCTCTGCAACGGCAGAGACGCTCTGCTGAACTTCATTTCCCCTCTGCTCCCCTGCCGCAGCAGTGACGCTCCGCTTTGTTTATGTACTTTTAACCCGCCCAATGCCAGTTTAGCCAATTTTATTTCAGCACCCCTGGTTGTCTTGTTGGAAAACAGCGTCTTTCATTCATTCATCCAGAAAGGCTCTGAAAGCATGCGTTTATGACAGAAATGCGACCTCCGATGGACAGTAGGAGACATCGAAATGAGACAGATTCAGTTCCAAATTAGGTTATTAATTAGAAAATAATATAAATATTACTAATGCAAACATTAGGCAAGCGGGTTACATTGTAACAACACACTTTGTGTCGAGATTCGCAGTGATGACCAATTTGGCCGTTTGCACCAGACGAAACACGACAGAAATTTGAATACAGCCATTCAGAAGCACAGAATATGCGCTCATTCATGAAACAGTAAGGTTTCAAATCTATTTAATACGTTAACCCTCTTATTTATTACATGTTAACCATCTTTAACATTATTAAATGCACATGCTGAATAACACGTGTTTAGTTCTGAAGTTCAATTTCAAACAGTTTATTTTATCTTCAGGATCTGAGGTGAACTATCTGTCAGGATTCTGCCACTGCAGTCCTGTTGATTCTTGTTTTGGTGGCAGAGTCCAGACACTAGTCATGTCATGTGTTTATATGTTGTGCTCTGCTCGAGTTTTCTCGGGTCAAGTACCTCTTTCTCGTCACTGTCTGTCCTTGTCATTGTATGAGCTGAAGCAATTCTTGATGATTTTAACTTCATCCTATGCATTAATAAACTAATCCTTGCTTTAATAGTTTTATTCTGTTTTTAATTTGTTTATCCTCATATAACCTTATGTGCTTAAACTCTAATAATTTTGCTCCATAACAACTGTGCTATTTGTGTGACTGATAACCGAGAAGAACTCCTCTGTACTTGCTATCAACAGAATGTTACATCTTCCAGAGTGTGCTAATATACAGGAACAACCATGGACGGGAGGGGCTCAAGCTCACTCTCTTGCAAGCTCTGTTATGTGTATGCGTAACTTTTTCTGTGCAGATTTGCTGTTCTATCTAACAACTGATGATTGAACTGCTCTGGATGGGGGATCTTTCTTACTGAAGCGCCCCCGGGCAGGGCCGAAGGGAAATCGGCGATATATACTTGGCTGCAAGGGTTAGAGAGTGTTGTGGAATGCCCACATGTAAACCTCATACTGTAAAGGGTTTATTCTGCAGCCTAGAGCGCTCTGTATGCTTTATCCATTTGATTCACTAAATTAATTTAAACTTATTTGAAGCCTCTGACCAGTGTTTGAACCTGGGGGACTATGGGAAGTCCAACAGAGCGCAGTTCTGGTTGCGCTCGGACCGTGCGCGCTCTCGCTTGACATGACTTGTGTTTTTGTGCCATGTGCTCTTGTCTAACGTCTTGTCCCGCCCACCTTGTTATCATGTTTGTATTATCATTTTCACCTGTCCACCTGTCTGTTAATTGGCTTGTCTTTTCTAATTATTCACCTTGTTTATTCTGTCCTGTGCTGGTCCGTCGTCATTATTTCAGTGCTTGTTGAGTAATGAAGAGAAAGCGTTAATTTATAATAGAATGTGTCATGCCAGGTCTTGTCTAGTTGTGTATTTTCCATGTTTTTCCCCCAAGGGGAGGTATAAGTTATTTGTTTTCCTTTTATTTAATAAATAAGTTTTCATTTACTGCAATTGGGTCCTCGCTTCATCTCCTACCACCCCAAACCCTGACACTATCTGCTGCTGCTTTCAGTATATAGCAATAAATGTCATGTAAAATGGCTCACGTTGTTAGCATTTAACACTGAATAAAGCACATGAGGTGTACCTGATATGACCATTGTCATTGTTTTCTGTTGTTCACCCGTGAGAAATAGAAACCGTTTCTAATATATCAATTCGAGGTTTTGGTCAGAACAAAAACTTCTTCTAATATGAAAAATGTTCCCTCTATCGAGTGTCGTTGCTTTTATTTAGAACACGGTTTAAATCACTCACTCCTGTACTCAATCTGGCAACCCGCGCTTGCGTTTGTTTTGATCTAGGAGCGCAATATCTAGTTCAACCACTGAGTGTCAAACTTTACTGCATGAAAGGTAATTTTCAAAAACCCATAATAGGGGCTCTTGAACAAATTAGCACTTATCTAATAAGTTATGTTTGCTAAAATGTATTGGAGTTACAATTTATTAAAACATATCTTTCTCATTTTCAGTGTTACTGCAGGCAACAGTTGAGGGTAATCTTGGAGGTTCTGCAGTCTTGCCTTGTTTTTCTACTAAAAATGATTTCAAACAAGAAGATGTAACAGTTTACTGGAGACATAACAGCAGTAGGAAAGTTTATGGCATCATCAAGGGGAAGCCTTCAGTAGAGGAGCAAGGCCTGGAATACAAAAACAGAACCGAAACCTTCCCTAATGAATATCTGAAAGGAAACTTCTCACTCAGACTCAAAGGTCTTCAATATAATGATGCAGGAACATACGTCTGCTACATCACAAAGACAAATGAAAATCCAAGCACACAGCTTTTGGTCAAAGGTATGTGAAATATAATTAATATTTTTAAGTAGGCATTTTATGAAAAATAAAAGCATTAAATATTTCTTTTTTGTGGCAGAAAAAGAAGAGAGAGAAAACCGTGGACCAGAAACAAGTGCAGAGAATCCTGTGCCATTTTTAATTTTGCTGTGCATTGTGCTGTATAATTGAATAGAGGAATAATTAAGTGTGCTATACCTGGAGGGCAAGTGTCTTGCAAAGTTTAACTCCGCATTGATCCTGTCGGCCAGCCTGAGCACCTGCCCGTGACCTACTCACATCTACAGTTCTTCACGATGAACGTCCAGCAATCTCCAGCCTCCAGCTCCTAAACTGCAGCTCCACACAGGAAGTTTGGCCAGAGGAAAAATAGTCATGCCCAACAGAGCCTGGTACTGTACCTCTCAAGGTTTTTTGTTTTTTCTTTTTTCTTCACTTCGTCAGTTAGTGGAGTTTGTTTCCTCACCACTGGCTTGCTTAAGTTGCGACTTGTGGAGCTGCGCATCGATGGATTTCCTCTTCAATGTTTGGACTTTCAAATTTGAACCACACTGAACGCACCAGTTACCAACGTAACCCTCGCTATGTGGAAACTTCCACTATGGGGATTTTGTTAGATGGAGAGAATCCAATCCTCTGAAAGAGTATATAAATGGCCCAATGGAATGCCAATGAGTTGCATGCACAGCTGTCGCTACTTACAATCGATTTGGAATATAAGTGCAGTGCGTGCCATGCTGAGGCATCCTTTTCTAGCTGAAGAGCCTTTCACGCCCAACAGCTAACAGCTTTCCGTTCCACCCTTGGGGAACGAGGGTTACGTGTGTTCAATGCTATGTGGCCTTTCTACGTGTTCCCTGGACCTTACTTATCTCACTTCAACAGAAGTTTTGCAGATTTAGACATATTTTTTGTGAGTTGTACTGCATCTAGGTAATTTGTAGGATCTTTAATACGACAGTACGCTGGGAAAGTGTGCAGTGCCAATAGGGAGGTCGCTGCGGAGGCCACCTGCTGCCCAAGAAGGGAAACCTGGTGGCAAGAAGACATATGGACTAGCCCTGAGAAGGGGGAGTACACATATGAACAGAGATGGTTAGAAGGAGGGAAGACACGAGCCCGCCTAGGAGGGGGGGCTACATCGTGGCTGAGTGAGCATATGGGATTGCCAGTGGGGATCGCGCATAGCAGGCACCTATACCCAGAACACGGGCTGACCAGCGGGCATGCAAACAACGTAACGGGCCAACACCTGACTCCTCCGCTGAGTAAGATGCTGGGGACCTCAAAGGAACTCTGCAGGGTTCGCCAAGTGGGAAACTCAACTAGCAAAGCGAGAAAACACACGTATGTCTGTGTTAAAGAGAAAGGCGCAGCAAGCGTTTTACTATATCTTAACCGAATATTTTCTTCAATTACCAAGGTTTCCTAACACACTTGAGGAAACCGGCTCCATTTGCAGATTATAGAACCTTGCAAACTTGTTAGGTGTTGCCCAGCCTGCAGCTCTACAGATGTCTGTTGATGCGATGCTCCGAGTGGAGTGCGCTCCATCTCCTGGAGAGACACGGCTCACCCTGGCTTTGATAAGCGAGGGAGATGGCATCCACTATCCAGTGGGCCAACCTCTGTTTTAACACGGCACTTCCCTTCTGCCAACCACCATAACAGGCAAAGAGCTGCTCAGAGGATCTAAAGCTCTGAGTGTGGTCCACATATATTCACAAAGCATGAACAGGACACAGTAATGAAAGGGCTGGGTCTGCCTCCTCGGTAGGCAGCGCTTGAAGGCTCACTACTTGCCTCCATGTCCTGCCCTCTAACTGATGCCAACGCGACTAGCAGAGCTGTCTTCAGGGACAGAAATCTCAAGGATACTGAGTCGAGTGGGTCGAATTGATCTCCACGCATGCTTGTAAGCACTACAGTGAGATCCCAAGAGGGCATAAGAGGGGGGCAGGGTGGATTTAATCCCAAAAGAGCATTAGAGGGGGGCAGGGTGGATTTAATCGCCTCGCATTTCTGAGTGCTGCCAGCAACTGCATCTTGGTAAGCAGAGATAGCAGCCTAAGTTTCAGTGTGGAGGGTGACAGCATATCCTGAAGGATAGAAACCACAACATTGATCTGGCAAGTTCGGGGATCTTTTCGGCGAGAAGTGCACAATTCAGTGAATAGACTCCACTTCAGGGTGTAGGCGTGCCTCGTAGAGTCATGGTATTAACCACCACCATCAGTGGGTTACATAAGTCTTCCTCACTGCGTCTAGGGACCACACGTGGAGGTACCCAAGATCTGGCAAGGGTGCCAGATGGTACCCTGTCCCTGAGAGAGGAGGTCCTCTCTCGAAAGGATCTGCCAGGGAGGGGCAAGACCCAGGAACTAGCAAGACCTGCTCCTCGTCCTCCCTGACCTTGCACAGAAACTGCGTGAGTTAAAAAAGCAGACTTTGTCAACATGACGTATATCTGCCAGGTTTAGCAAGAGGTGGTGCTCCTGGACCACTATAGCCGCCTTAATGGTAAGCATAGAGCATAGTCTGTTGCGGTGCAGAGCTCGTGAAACAAGCTTTGGTTGGAACTACTCTTGTGCAGCCTGGCCATAGCATGCAAGGTGGAAGCAGCCTGGCCCGCAGCTCTGTAGGTTCTGGCTCCGAGGGAGGCAGAAAGCCTGCAGGCTTTGGACGGGAGACAAGGTTGATCCCACCAGGAAGAGACACCACACGGACAAACATTGACCGCAATGGCACGCTCGACCTGTGGGATCGTCTCATACCCCCTGACTGCCCTACCATCAAGGGTGGTGAGGGCGGAGGCGCACGCAGATTGGGCAGAGAAAGGTGCCCTCCAAAACTAGGTAGAAGGGGGCGGGAGGCTTCTAAGGTCTGGGCACCTTAGCATCCTCCACGCAGCACCCATTTAGTCTGTCCGGCTGCGGGGCTGGGGGATGAACCATCTTCAGACCCACAGCCGAAGCAGCCAGGGAAAGCATTGCTAACATGTCTGCATCGGGGTCCGGTGCCGCACTCACCACCCCGGAGGGAGGAGCAGGTCTGGATCCTCATCAGACAGTAAAAGCGAAAAGGATGCCTCAGCGTGACATGAGCTGTGCTTATATTCCTAATTGATTGTAACTCATTGGCATTTCATTAGCCTGTTTATATACTCTTTCAGATGATTCGATTCCGACGAAATCACCTAGTGGAAGTTTCCACATAGTATTGAAGTCCCCCCCACCCCCAACCCCTCCCCCTCAAAGGGGAACTAAACTAAACTGAACTTCTATTAACCTGCTTTGACACAATCTACATTGCAAAAGCGCTATTTAAATACACATCAATTGAATTGAATTACAACTAGACATACATAAACAAGCTAATAAAACTCTTGCTAGTACATGCTTCGTGGTAGGTGTGTTTAGGAAAATTGGAGCTAAACTCTGTAGGAGATTGGCCCTCCAGGACCAAGTTTGGGCATGCCTGCACTAGATACTGTACAACTGAAAGACAGTAAAACAAATGCACTGCATAAAGCTACTGACTAACAAACTACCTTTTTACTATAGCAAAAACCCTCCAAAGTGGCTGAATAACAATTCTGCAGAGATGAGCGGGCCAAAATTCCCCCACAGCACTGTAAAAGACTCATTGCAAGTTATCGAAAATGCTTGATTGCAACTGTTGCTGCTAAGGATGGCCCAACAAGTTATTAGGTAAAACACTTTTTCACTCAGGGCTGTGTAGTTTTGAAATGTGTTTCCACTTATAAAACTTTAAATTAAACTGCATGATGCTTTTACTTGTGCTCTCTTTAACTAATATTTTAATTAGTTTGATGATCTGAAACATTAAAGTGTGACAATAATGGGAAAGAGAAATCATTAAGGGGACAATAACTTTTCCCTACCCCTGTATTAAATTACGTTTTAAAAAAGGTCCTGGAAAAGGTCTCAAATTTAAAAAGGATCTATCAAGTGCTAAAGTTCAAATAACAATTTTTTTTTTATTATTTAAATTATTCTATTTAAATTATTTTTGATTGCTCTTTTACATATGCATATACACCATCTCCCAACAGTAAATGCAGTTGTACTAATGACAGGTACAATTTGGTAGTTCTGTAATTTATTTCATTCATTTGGCAGCTGTTAATCATAGAATGCAAAAAAAAACTTTGAATGTGTGACAGTGGAAGTTGTGATAAACATCTTTATTGTGGCATACATCTGAGTGAAATATTGATTAAAGCAATATAAAAAATCCTTTCAAGCTTGTAATTTGCATGCAAAATATTTTATCCTCTTAAATCTGCTCACCTTTGAAAAAAGTATAGTATCAAATTGAAAGCATGCAATCACATAGATGTTTTTGAAGAATTATTAACTTAATTATTGTTTTTATTGTATTTAACTACAAGTATCAGTTTTATAGAAACAATTAATTAATACAATTATTTTTGTATTAACAACTCCTAAGGGGGGAAGGAGTTAATAAATCACATTGGTATGTTGAAAGGAAGCGATCATTTTAGGTTCATCATCAGCAACGAAAAAATGTGAAAAAAGTAAGAATTTGAATGGCTTGTGGGGAAAAAAAATGTTGCATTTAACAAAAATTATTGATATATTTTTATTTCATTTATTTATTTATTTTTGTTGTTGTGCCATGTCAAATGTAAAAGGGACAGATATATCTTTCTATCTCTGAAATTTCAACCTAAAGTGTTGCTCACTAATTTTGAGAATGTCTTTTTGTTCAGTTTATTATTATTATTATTATTATTATTATTCATTCATTTTCTTGTCGGCTTAGTCCCTTTATTAATCTGGGGTCGCCACAGCGGAATGAACCATCAACTTATCCAGCATTTGTTTTACGCAGCGGATGCCCTTCCAGCTGCAACCCATCTCTGGGAAATATTATTATTATTATTATTATTATTATTATTATTAATGTGAAGGATTTCATTATCCAAAACTTTGTAACGATTTCTCTGTACATTATAGACACATTGTTTTGACGTTTACACTAAAGAAAAAATTTATTATTATTCTTATTTTGCATAAACCTTCAGTTTAAATATTTACACTATGTACTGCAGCTTTATTGCCCACCTATTATCCACCTAAGCAGCTAATTACAAGTCTATTGAGCTAATTTTTTTTTTTTATTATCATCATGAATTGTGCATTAAAATAAAGTGAGACCAACGTTTTATATCCATAAATGTAAAAATAATAAATGTAAACCCCATTTTTAGCATTTTCAAACAAATGCAGTTTCAGCATCTAACAAGAAAGCTATTAAAACTTTTATAATCTGAGCTTTGCTTAATAATCTTCATTAATATATATCTTGATTCATGTGCCCTCTCATTTCCTTCTCTCTCTGTCTGCTTGTGTTATATTACTTTATAATTCCTTTATTATAGAAGAGTCATCTCTGTATGATTTTATATTTTCATTTGGTTTGTACACAAGCTGCTGTAACTCTACTCTTCTCTTATGTTCTCCACAGCTTTAAATTATTATTTTATTGCACATAAACACATATTACAACAAAAGAAATAAAATTCGCACAATATGTCAACCGTACATATTAATACAAGTAGAGAAAATAAAATAAATAAATAACAGCCAGAATAAAAAATAATTAAATGAAGACAAGTATATATGAAGATGCAACATATATATGATACACTTTACTTGTCAAGTTTAATAAGATAATTATTAACAGATACTCTTATAATTCAACAGATAATATTACAGATCCGGTGAGTTTTTTTATTATTATTATCATTTACATTTATATACTATATTGCAATAACAAGAAGTGTCTGCTATTGTAATTGCAATAACAAAAAAATCATCGACCTCGCCATGTGTTCGACCATGACTGCAGCAAACGACTCAACGACGAGAGGCCGAGAGTTTCGGTTTCGGCTCCACCTTCTGCTGCGCTCGGCTCAACTCGGTGACCGTCGGCTGTTTACGTCGAATACACCTGCTCGCCACAGAGAGTCGGCTCTTTAATAAATGCGGCTGGTTCGCAAACGACATATCACTAATGGCATAAGAAACTTTCGACGACGTGGACAAGGTAAAAACAAACAAACACACACACACCTCTTAATTTTGTTTTTAACAAAATATAACATAAGCTGGATATATATAAACTGAAATAAACTTTAGAAAACAGATTTTTGTTCGTGGATTTTAACTATTTAATCTATACAAAAAAGAGATCATTTCCAGTAGTGATTCTAACAGCATTAAGTAAAGCTGACATAAATGATTGTTGTCATTTGTCATGACTGAAGATTATGTTGTTGTTTACTTGCTCACAATATTGAGTGAACACCAATCAACTTCAGGTATAATGGGTGAACTGTTTGTTGATTACAAATAGTTAATGTTGAACTTTAAGATGCTTAAGTGTTAAGTTAACGTTGAATATACTGTAGGCTATACGTACAGTGTTCTATGCAAATTACAAAAAGTGAATATGTGTACAGTCAAAACAGAGAAGCATTTTCACTTTCACATACAGTACTATGGGTCATATGACGCTCATAAGATTCAGGAGAGATGCCACCACACCCAATGAGAAAACAGATTATTTTTTATGGCTTTGTAATGTATTTTTTATGGCGTTTATTACTCTTTAGTGTACTAAATGTGAAATGTCAGAGTTAAATAACCGTATTTGTCATAACTTGCAATACTTGTAAAACACAAAATGGAAAATTAACAAAAAAATTCAGCAAAAATCATGAAGAACAAATTTCAAAATGTTTATTTATGCTTCTGCATCTAAAAATATTTCTTTCCTGACAGAGACCTACATGACACAGACGGTTGCTATTGATAATAAAAGCAGCCTTTGGGACTGTGTAACAAAAGTCAAAAGTAAAACATAAATAATTAAATAAGTATATAAATAAAGTAAAAGTCACAGGTAAAACTTGTTGCTGTATTTTCATTACACTCTAAAACAGTGGTTCTCAACTGGTTTGGCTACGGGACCCACATTTTACATGGTCATCAAGCAGCGACCCAACATTTTATTGTTGCATTTAACAAAATGTATCAAATTATAGAAATATTACAAAGTAAAAACGATAAATACTGTAAACAGTGGTTAGGGTAAAGAAATGTTCAGTTACCGAACTAATTTCGCGCGCATTTCAAAGTAAAAGTCCGGTATAAGCAAAATAAATAATAATAATTATTTATTTTTTTTGACCACACACTCCGCGACCCACTAAATATATTCCCGCGACCCACTTTTGGGTCGCGACCCACCAGTTGAGAAACAATGCTCTAAAAGATGCTGTGCTGCATCAACCCAATGTTGTTGTTTATTAAGTAATAATAATAATATTAATAAAACAATAACTATTGACATTGTCCATATTTGCCCCAACACTGGATTAATATAACCCAGCTTTTTTAAAGTGTATGTTGGATTATATTTAATTTATTTATTTCAATAAATTGTAATCTAGTGTAAACAGATGTGTTTGGCCAGCTGTTTTAGAAAAGATGCCATGCGATTTAGTAGAGATAATCAGACTGCAGATCTTGTTAGACTGGATTTTCACCAAACAGGAAAGGTTAAAGTCTCTGGAGTTATGACCTGTCACTCGTAGATTAACCAGACTATAAACACAAGCAAGTTATCTAGATACACTTTGAACAGAAATTATTCATTCATTTTCTTGTCGGCTTAGTCCCTTTATTAATCCGGGGTCGCCACAGCGGAATGAACCGCCAACTTATCCAGCATTTTGTTTTTTATGCAGTGGATGCCCTTCCATCCGCAACCCAACTCTGGGAAACATACATGCATTCTCATACACACATACACTACGGACAATTAAGCTTACCCAATTCACCTATACCGCATGTCTTTGGACTGTGGGGGAAACCGGAGCACCCGGAGGAAACCCACGCGAACACGGGGAGAACATGCAAACTCCACACAGAAATGCCAACTGACCCAGCCGAGGCTCGAACCAGCGCCCTTCTTGCTGTGAGGCGACAGCACTACCTACTGCGCCACCGTGTCGCCCCTGATGGATAAATTCTAAAACCTAATTTACTTTTCAGAATAATGAACAGTTCTATCTTCGATCCTGATGAGCGGGGGACCTTGAGTGTCTCGACTCTTCCTTCGCTCAACAGTATGGGTACGAAAAATATATCTGATTATCTGCATTTGTTGGATGATATTAGTTTTCTGTTCTGACATTGCAGTGTATTGATGAACCATATAATGTTTGTTTCGTGTGTGTGTTTTAATAGATAATCTGACCATCGTGTTATTTGGAAACACTGCGGCAGTCCAGTTTCAAGATGACAATATTCTAGTTGGAGATACACAACCAAATGTTGGAAATGTAGCAAGATCCAGAAATGTTCCTTTGCAGAAGATATTAGGACGTCCTGTGTCTGTGATCAATCTGATTGGTTTGCATGAATCTCCACTTGACCTGGATCAAATTGCTGATCAAGTTGTGAGTGAAAATAAAATAGTGGCCTTCATCTTTGTTGTGCGACTTGGACAGTTATCGGATGCACATCTTAGAGGTATCGAGTGGCTTCAGAGAGTTTTTGGTGACAGAGTTCATAAGTTTGTGATGATTCTCTTCACCTACGAGAGCGAGGAAGAGTCCGACTCTATAATCGACGATCTGAAGAAAAACTCTGCTCTGGAGCAGCTGATCGAGAAATGTGGTGGAAGATATCACACCTGCAGCAAGATCATGAACAAGAAGTCAGACATCAAAGACCTGATGAAGAGGATAGAGCAGCTGTTTATTGATAATGACCAGCAGTTCTACACTAGTGAAATGTACAACACTGTGTTTAGACAAGACGGGCACAACAGGACATCTCAAAGTAAGAATTCAGATTTGGTTTAATTGATTGATGTTGGTTATTTGTCATGTTTATTAGCTTCTGACTCTAGAATCTGGAGAAATGTTAAAATTTCTGCACAGAAGTGCTTATTAAAAGTTTAAGAAACCCTTAAGTACTTATTTGAGATTTTAACAGATTTGTGTGTGTTGAGCATCAATTAAGACACTGTTAGCATCTGTTAGCTACAGTAATTGTGGGGGAAACTGGACAATTTTGAGCTTTTGTCAGCTAATTTCATCAAAGATTGATTATTAATGATAAGATTCTGAGTTAGTTATAATATAACATAACATAACATAACTTTTTTTTTTGTTTGTTTTGCTGGGGCACTAATGGCTTTAAGCAGGCTTCACTGCAGCATTTGAAGAAATATTTTGGATCATCAGTGGGAAAATTAACAATAATGTATCAATAGATCGTTAATATTCATAATATTCAAAAACATAATGCCATAATAGACATAATGTACGGTGGCCAAGAAAGGTTAACGCGCTGCAATTTAAGAAAGCACATGCAATAACAAAAAACACCGGCAAATTAAGAAACGATCTTCATCAATTTGACAGCACCTGTTACAAATTCT
>CAIGQQ010029161.1:205469-216749 GCA_903798035.1 Danio albolineatus
TTCCGTGTGCGCCTACTGAATATATTTCAGACAAGAAAGAAAATAATATTTGGATTAAAAAATTCCCCTATATAAATTTTATATACTTGATTATAACGATTCTTAACCCTGTTAAAACTGACACATAAACAAATAGTCAGAATATTCACATTTTCTGGAACTGAGATGTTTATTAATCCTTCCATCAAGATCCATTTTTATACCATACACATGTTTTTTTTTAATAAATTTATTATGTAACTTATTGATACATCAGGCCTTTTGTTAACTTTTTTTGCTTAAAACTAATTCAATTTAGTTAAAAAAAAAGTTTGCCCATGACATTTTGATAAAATAAAACATTTCAGGCAGTTTGTCTCTGTTTATTTTTACACTAAACAGTTGAGTCTTTTTTTTATTGTATTTTGTGAGAGGTGTAATAGTTTCAGTCAATTGTTCATGCAAAGATAGACCTGACTCCTCTCATAGTATGCATGTGTAAAGTGATTGCATTTTAAAGTATATTTTGCCCTTTAGGACTCCCATATCTATACTTTTTTTAAACAAAAATACAAAAAGTACAAATCCAAGGCATGTCAAGGTGCTATAATCCTTTAGTCAGGAAAATTGAAATACAATTTTATGAAATTGAGATGAAATTTGGGGTGGGATGAGATGCCCTTCCAGCTGTAACCCATCTCTGGGAAATATAAAAATATATATATAAGCTAATTTATAATGAGCTTAAATTGTATATATTTTTTCATTAGCGGCGTTATTCTGTGTGCCGTATTTATGACCCAGATGTGTAGCCAATAAACATTAAAATGTGCTTTTAGAAACTTAAAATATTAATATTTTATGTTGGCTATGTTTAGGATATGGGATAGAATAGCATACAGTGTAAAAAAAACAAACATTTTGTCCCGTAGACCGAAGCCGAAATAGGCCGGCTATAAGATTTTTTTTTTCATAGTGATATGCAGACCAGGATGTCTTGCATTGCGAATTATATTTTTCCACACTATAGGCTAGCCTATGCCGTGCAAAAAATAATAATTTTTGCTTTTGAACTAGATATCCAGTCAAAGCACAACGCATCCCAGCATTATGGATATATACTTAGCTTAATATTATAATTATTAGACATTCGTGGATATAATGCGCTCTTTTAAACAAGCAGATTTTTTTTCTTTATGCTGGTTGTTCGCTCTGCATGCGTGTGAAAGAGAAACGAGGAGAGAATGAACATGCGGTTAACTTCATAAACCACTAATAGCAAAAGGGAACCTATTTTGAGAGCACAAGAGTGTTTAACGTGTAGTGGCAGTTGGTCAAATATTTGTAACCTAGCCTATAATAAATAATAATTGTTGATAAAGCAAGTGAAACTGCGATCAGTGGACGCGCTCCATCGGCTCGATAACCTTTTTATTATTTTGTGCTGTGCCGTGATTTTCATATCTTGTGTGCATGATGGTCAGACAAACCATGATGGTCAAACAAATCAAAACGTTCATTTCACCCCAATGCAATTTATTAGGGCAATATAAAGGCTAAAGAACTTAATTCTTATATTTGCTTAATTTTAGCAGCGTAGGGCTACTTCTCACCATGGATTGTATCTTTTCTATACTGTAAAATCATATTGCTAAAAAAACTAAAACAAACCAACAAAATTATTACTTCATTGAACAAACCCTTTCACATATGCTACAGTACACACTTATAGTGTCATCCTATTGTGAAAAGGCAAAGCTGAAAACCTATGGTTAAGGCGCCACCCAGCGGCCAAAAGCTGTTGGCGCACTTTTTAACGCCGCCGCAGCGGTACGAACGGCGGTAATTAGGGCGTTTTGAACTAGAGACATCTGTAATTCTTTGTAACTTAACATGCGTAGTGTACTTTTACTACAAAACTAAAACTAAAAACTTGAACCCGGATACCCCTCAGTAAATGTGCAGTTGCGCCCCTGTGGAAAGGGACATATGTATTAAACTGAACAGAATTAGTTTTCATTTAAGTAGAACTACACTCTGCTTCCTGCGTGATTTGCTGAATATGTGCCACAATCTGAAATACTGTTATGGCTTTTGTTCCTGTTTATCTGTGAAAAGCTGGTTTGACATTATCTGCATTGTAAAAAGAGCTGTACAAATAAAGATGCACTGACTTAATGCAAGTCCTGCTCCAGTCCCTCCTCATTTTATCCGGGCTTGGGACCGGCACAAGTAAACTCCTGTGGCAGAGTTCTGAAACACAAACATCATATGTGTTTATTAAGACAGCGTGATCTACTCATGAGATTTACTTCGTGCTACTGTTAAATCTGAATAAACTGAACTTACAGTCAAGAGAGAAATAATTCCAATACACGTAGAAAAAACTATTACGATCATTTCTGGTCTTGGTTTTGTTCCTTGGTTCGCATTTTCTCTTAATTGTCTTTCTGAATGGACAAAAATGAATGGGAGTAACAATATGAAAACACACACGCATCTGTTCCTGGAGCAAAATATTAGTGCTGGGCAAAGATTAATCGCATCCAAGATAAAAGTTTGTTTTGGCTAAATTTATGTGTGTGTGTGTACTGTATATATGTATTATGTATATATATTAGGGCTGTCCAAAAATTAATCGTGATTAATCACATCCAAAATAAAAGTTTGTTTTGACATAATATGTGTGTGTGTTATATATATTTATTATGTATATGTGATAAACACATTCATAGAAGCCAAAACTATATATAAAAAAGTTACATCAAAGTAGTTACATCATATTCAAATGTAAAATTTGTGTCATACACATATATTTTTTAGATATCTAAATATAAACCAACATTTTATCAAGTATATGCATTTGTGTATTTATATATTCATAATATAAATATAGACAGAGCACACACAAATATTATGTTAAACTTTTATTTTGGATGTGATTAATCACGATTAATTTTTGGACAGCCCTAATATATATAAATGCAAACACGCATACATACTGTATATAAGTGATACAAATTATAAATAAATTCAAATATTTATGTTTAATTGTATTAAAATGTAATTAAAATGTGACTATTCTTGTTATTAGACCTCTTTTCTCTTTTAAAGTTTTATACAAACCTTCAACAATAAGATGGACTCTTTTCATTATTGATCCTCTTTTGATATAGCACGTGTAACTTCCTTTATCACGGTGTTGAAGATCGTTGAGTTTGAGCGAGAAGTTTCCATTCTTATATACTTCAGGGAAGGTTTCAGCTCTGTTCTTGTTTGCTTGATCTTGTGTCTCTACTGAAACTTTCCCTTTAATAATGTCATACACATTCAGATCATTGCGTCTCCAGCGGACTGTGATGTCTTGAACTGTAAGCTCAGGTTGTCTAGAAGAGCATTCGATGACAACCGAGTCACCAATAAAACCCACAGCGGTCTCCTGCAGAGACACTAAAAAGAGAGAAAAGATTATTATATAAATAAAAATAATGAGGCATTTTTAACTTGACTGTTAAACTTGTGCTCACTTTCAGTCGTCAGCAACATCAGCTGGAACAAGACCAATATTTCTAGCCTGTTAATAACAAAAAACTCAAAGTTATTTGGCAACACATATCATAATCTCCCTACACTGAAACATATGAAACAAGTCATGGTTACGGAAATTTAACACTTCACAAGAGTCATGCTCAACCCTAAACACATTACTTGCTGTTTTAATTGTTTAGGCAATTTACGAATTGAATTTTTATTTATAAAAGTAAATTAAGACATTATGCAATTTTTTAAAGACTAAAGTTGTTATTGCATTACATTGTTTATTGGACCCTTTTTTTTATTGCTCATTTCTCCTCATTTTATGATGGTTTTAATAATTAGTGAACAATATGGAATAGTTTATTGAAATATTAATTGCTTTGTGATATTGCCTAATAACCGGCCAGTTTCATTAACAAAATGTGTCATCTTTACATAAAACAGAACCCATGGAAACAAAATAGTAAACATAGTAGAATTAGTAATGGTAATTAATAATAGTAACTTTAATAGTCTCTCGGTCTCTCTCGCGCACACATTCGGTTTCTCTCGCTCGCACGTCTCTCTCGCGCGCACATTTGGTCTCTCTCGCACTTACTCGGTCTCTCTGAGATCGCTTGACTTTTGTCCACTCTGGCGCCTCATTAGGGCTGTGCGATACTGCAAAATTTGGTATCGATCCGATACCAAGTAAATACAGGGCCAGTATCACCGATATCGATACCGATACTTTTACTTTAAAAAGCATGCATTTGAACCTAAATGTACTTTTCTGTAAGGGAGAACAGTGTGTGATGATTTATGAGTTGAATGCTCTCAAAGCAGCTATAATTAAATGTATTTGTTAAAACCCAGGACAAATTTTAAACACTTTTAAATACAGGCTCTTTGTAATTTCAATAGCTCTTGGGGAATCACCTATACTGTAGGTAAAATAGAAAAAGTATTAAGTACAGCCTAAAGTCTATCTTACCTATGTAGCCAAAATATAAATCCTATAGTGTCCCTTTCACAGTTAACACGAAAGGGATATTCTGAAATTTTCATATTTTAAGTTTATGGTACACAGTGGTGGCCAGAATTATTTGAACACCAGTATTTTCGCCAGCTAAAATGTTTTTAAATGTGTTTTATTTCCAACTAAGACACTACAGCAAAAGATAACTGACCTAAAAACATTTTTTTTTTACCTGGTGAAAAACTACTGTTCTAATCGTTTTGGCCCACCACTGCCTATTTTTAAATTCCAAAATAATTCATATAAATAGCAGGTTTTAATGTGCTGACTATATAGGCTACATTTAATGACTGATATTAGTATCGATCCGATATCAATACGTTGGTATCGATACTATCGATATTAGGATCGATCCGCCCACCCCTTCGCCTCATAGAGGTATTGCTGACAAAAAGCATTGGTTTGTGTGCATGGAAATGTTTAATCCTCCCTCCCTGTTAATATATGTCCTGAAACACCCCCCCCCCCCCCCCCCCCACCCAGCCCACCCCACCGTCCGCTTTCACACCTCATTCTGACGGAGTGAGCGATTAGTATGTGAATGAATCTCCGTTATGAACGACTCCTTCACTTAGCCGACAACAATGCAACTTTTTACATTGATTGATGATTTTATTCAACAAAACCAGCATAAGCCTAGTATTTAGTGCGAGTTGGTGCTACTTTGCCTCATTACTTGTTAAGCACAAATCTTCAAACAAAAACGTTAAAAATGAAGTCTTACCTAAGAAATGTTCTGCCTTTGTGCTTTGTTTTCTTTGTTTGCTCGTTTGTACACAGCGCTAAAGTCCAGCATATTCACATTGGCACAGTCTTGACTAGTGCGGTTGATATTTGTCCTGGGGGCACTGTACCAATATGGCGGCGCTATTGACGCACGCTCAGGGGCCGTATGCGACAGTGTATACATCTATGGCCGCTGACAAGCCTACAGTGCGCAAGATGGCACTGTAAAATCTCTCACCCTAACCGCCAAGCAAGCAGCAGCAGCAGCAGCAGAAGAAGAAGAAGACGAATCGGGAAGAACGTCGCACATAAACAGAGGGAAGGATGCTGACTTCTTAATGCACTTATCGATATTCTGCTGAAAGGAATGATTTATCTGTGCCTTCACCGTTTCAAAACTCATGCCTGATATTTACAGAGTGAGCTTCAGACAGGTGTGTGCTGTAAGTATGGCGCTTGTGAGGTATAAAAGAGCAGAATCAGCTCAGATGTGTACTGTTCACATCCATGGAGTGCAACAATCAAACATAAACACAATGGTAGACATTAATCATCATATTTTCCCCGTCATATGTTAACGTGTTGCTTTATATATTTTGTTTTTGTTTGTACTTTGATAAGTGAACAAAGGGATGTGGCTGTTTTGATGCTTAAAAACGTGTATTCAATATTCAAAATCACAGTCACACGAGATATTTTAGGACGTTTAGCTTCAGTGTAGTATATTTTTTACTGTTATGGATTTTACTGTTAAGCTGTTTTTTTCAGTTGAGAGATTTCATCGCTTATTACATGTTAGATCCAAAATGTCAAACACTCAGCATTAAACGTCATACTAATTATGGAGGGCAGAAATAAATTAAAATGTCTGTCTGTCTGTCGAGGTAAAGTTGGTTTTATAGTCGCACATTCGTTCAGTGACAGCTTGTGACATTCTCCCTATATTGTTTACTATGGTACATTGAATATTCAGTCTAAAATCTCATGTAAGTATGCGTTGAAAACAACATTAGCACTCTTTGTTCGACTGTGAACAATGTTGTACTTTGGTAGTCGTTGGCTGCTAATAAGATTTCACTGTTTAGAGTTTGCAAAGATTATTTTTGTGAAATTATATTATTAGTGAGAGGCCGAATGTGCGAATATATAAAGCTAACTATACCTCAATTATCTATCTATCTATCTATCTATCTATCTATCTATCTATCTATCTATCTATCTATCTATCTATCTATCTATCTATCTATCTATCTATGTGTGTATATAGTCCAATTTGTCTGTTTAAATGAAGCCAAATGACACACAGATTAAAAATAAATCAAATAATAAACACTTTTAATGTGTTAAATGGGTCTTGTATACACTCAAACAAAGTATTATTGTGTATTAATATATTTTTTATATATTGTTTTCAAATTTAGCACACTGTTGATAGTAATTTAATTTATTCACGTGATCAGTAATTTTTCAGAAGACATTAGATTAATGCTTCCTTAATGATATCAAGTAAAATTTGGGCTCGGAGCTCAAAATATTTATAGTTTAGCATTTGAAAAAGGTTGGGGAAACATGTAGAAATATTTTATTCAGCTATTAAAAACAGTTTTTATGTTTCCTTTTAAAAGATTAGTGAGCAATTCCACCTCTATGGATGTGACATTTGCAGTAAAATCTCAAAACATAAATTCACATAGAAAGTATACGTTAACATTGTATTGAAACATTTGTTTATATTTTCCTAAACAACTAACCACAGAATCATGGGAGTGGAAGAATATTAATCTGTCAACATTTTTTATTTTTTGAATGAGAAAAATAAACATGCATTATGGATGTGACAAAAGTCTGTAAGTTTACAGTACACAATTACTTTGTAGAACATTCTGTGATTTAAACTGCACAATCCAAAAGAAATAATGCTAATCAAAAGGAGTTTGAGAAAAATGATAAATTTTATGTTATTTGATGTTTTTTGCATTTACGAGGAAAAACTTTGTTATGGATGTGACATTTCTCTGTTACGGATGTGAACAATGTGAAATTGGCACTTGTGTGATTTCGGTAACTCAAATATAATAATTGTTTGAAAACATTAACATTTTAAAATATTTTTAAAGCACTGTAAAGTAATTGCTTGCACAAAAAACTCTACACAAATTTTTTTTTTCATCGCAAGGTTGACATTTGCATAGAATTGCTTTTGTCTGTAAAAAAAAAAACATCATAAAATCCCTAAATTCATTATCATACATTAAATGTTAAATAGATGCAAACGTGACTTATAGCTTGTTTTTCAATATTACTATATAAACATAAAAAAGAGAAATTAATTGCTTGAGAAGCAAATGTTTGAAAAAAAAGAAGCGAAATTAGATATTTTATGATTCAATGACACGATAAGGAATATATATAATATATTATCATTATTATTATTATTATTATTATTATTTTTTCTGAGCCCACTGACAGATATTTGTTCTTATGTGAATCATATATTTAACTGATTTAATTATTATTTTCATTCGTTCTCTTTACCTTGTCTTAATAATAATAACAACAACAACAACAATAATAATAATAATATTAATAAAGTCTTTATCTTTTTTCAATGTCCTAAATAAAATAAAAATTTGTTCATATTTATGCAACAATAAATTATGCTGATTCAGAAACAAACACATTATCAGGGCTGTAGACTAACATTTTGCGCTGGAGCGACTTAACTTTTTTTTTTTTTTTTAGATGCACCCAAATTTTCAACCACATCACGTTTAACATAACGCCTTTCACTATCTTGGATTGGTTTAAACCAGGACATGGGCATAATGTGTGCCTATTCTTTTGAACCACAGTTGTAGAGATTAAAAAAATAAAAAATAAAAGTATTTATTTATTTGCCCTCAAATGGCTGGTGGCACCGGTGTGACTAAAATTATTCTTTTTTTAGTTGCACCATTGAGAAATTAGGTCACACTCTCAGCCCTGATTATGCTGGGACTATCCTTACAGTTTTTTTCTGTTATGTTATTTGCAGATGGCGGTGTCATTCCGAATCCCCAAAAAGAAGCAGCCATCAGATTCCTGCAGTCTTGACATGCAGTCTCCACTTTCTCGACTGCAGGATGATAATTCACAAAAGGTAAGAAATGCCAAAAATGACACTTTAGAGAACAGGTCATGTCCTTAAACAGTGAACTGAACCACTGTGGTTTTGTGTAAAGCTGCTTTTTTGCCTTTTTTTTTACAAGTCAGTGCATCACATATTTTATGTCCGTATCTAAACAAAACGTGCAAAAGTATTTTCATAAAAAGTTTGAGATGTTAATGGTTCAATAAAAGCTTGTTTTACTCACAGAAGCTGCATTTAAAAATCCAGTAAAAATATATAATAGAAAATGTAATAAAAAAAGAGCAAATAAATGCTGTTATTTTGAACTTTCTTTTCGTCAAACCAAAAAAATCAGTTTACACAAGGCTGTGGAGCAGCAATTTTTTTTTCCACACTGATTACTGTAAGTATTATTAATAAAGATATTATACCAATAATAATTTATCATAATACTGTAGATCAGCAAATCATCATATTATACTGATTACCAAAGGATTATATCACAGAGAAAAAGCTGAACAATTTAGCTTTCAATCACAGGAATAATGTGCTTTTTAAAAAATATTTTTATATATATTGTTTTATTTATTGATTTTTTAATTTATTATTATTTCTTTTTTAACAAATATTAATATAGTGTATTTTTAACCAAATAAATGTAGCCTTGGTGAGCAGAATTGTCTTCTTTAAATAAAAACACAAACAAATGAAAGCGTATCCTGTAATGTTCCAAATATTTTTTATAGACGTATTTTCAAGCTTCTGATTTCCTAAACTGCAGATATTGGGTTTGTAAAAATACAGTTTCAAGTTTTCAAGATAAAGAAATTCAGAACATCAAATTCAATTTCTGGTTTTGAATTCTAGAATATTTAATTTGTCCTAAATTGCAGATGTTCAATATTCAACTTATGAAATTTGATTTCAAATAAAGAAATTCAAATAAAGAAATTCTAATTCAAAATAAGAAATTCAAATTAAGAAATTCAAATAAAGAAATTCGAAAATTCAAAATAAGAAATTCAAATTCATATTAAGAAATTCAAATTAAGAAATTGAAATTAAGAAATTCAAATTCAAATTAAGAAATTCAAATTCAAAATAAAAAAATTCAAATAAAAAAAAATTCAAAATAAGAAATTCAAATTTCAAATTAAGAAATTCAAATTTAAAACAATTTTTAACGTCATATAAAAAATCTGATTGTTTAAATTACATTTGTCAATAATTCAAATAAACACAATTCAAATTTAGATTGTTTTGGCATATTATTAGCTCCATAAATGTTGTTATATTTTAGATGATTATTTTAATTTTTTTTTGCTGACAAATGGTAAAGACAGTGGTTTGATGTATAGTGACAAGATCTAAAAATTTAAATGAATTAGTTTTTTTTTAACAACCACAGACTCGTACAGATATTTATTTATTAAAGCTATATTATCAAAGCTATAACAAAGCTACATTACTCTTTCATTTTCCTTTAGTTTTAATTACTTTTTTTCCCCCCACAGACTCAATGGGGATCTGTCACGTTTAATGGAAGAACGCCTCATAAAACCAGTTCTAATGAAAATATGCTGTCAAAGGACAGTCAGAGGAGAGATTCAGTGAGGTGAGACTTCATTCTGATGTATTTAAAGTTTAGAAAGCAACACTAGATGGAGCCATTTACTCATTTTAAAAGTAGTGCTGGAAGTTTCAGACAAAGCTTCACTGGTACGCTTCTGGTCAAAACACTTAAATGTTTCTTGAGCCTTATATTTAATTTAAAAATACAGTAAAACAATTATTTGAAATATTATTAAGGTATAAACGAAGTCTTCGATTTGAATATATTTTAAAGTGTAATTTATTCCTGTCATGCAAAGCTGATTTTTTTGCATCATATGATACTAAAGAAATCTAACATATGTTGCTTCATTGTTATAAAAGCTCTGTTATTAGTAATGGAGTGTATTGTCATCAGTTGTTAAAATGGATTTGGCTGCTTAATATATTCATGGGAAGCATCATATGTTTTATAATAAATCAGCATTTTAAAAGCATTTCTGAAGGATCATGTGACCGTGAAAACTGGAATAATGATGCTGAAAATCTGGCTTTTGATACAGAAAATGATAAAGTGCGACAAAAGAAAGCTTAATGTGTTTTGGAGACTTCTTTCCATTAAAAAACTTTTATAAGAAGCTAAAAAGCATTACATTTCAAAACTAGCCTGCAGCGTCTCAAAAATGTTAATGTTGTCAATCAATTAATCATGATTATTCATTCATTCATGTTTCAAAGTGCCTTTATTAATCAGGGCTCGCCACAGCGGAATGAACCGCCAATCTATCCAGCATATGTTTTACACAGCGGATGCCTTTCCAGCTGCAACCCAGCACTGGGAAACACCCATACACACTCATTCACACAAATATTAATTAGCTTACCAAATTCAATATAGCGCTTGTCTTTGGTATGTGGGGAAAACCGGAGCAACCGGAGGAAATCCACGCCAACATGGGGAGAACATGCAAACTTCTGATACACACTGAAATGCCAACTGATCCACCCGAGGTTCGAACCAGCAAACTTCTTGCTGTGAGGCGACAGCACTACACGCTGTGCCTTAATCATGATTAATTGCATATTCGCTAATTATATATGCGAGCTGTGTATATTTCGTGTATTTAAATATATCCATGAATACATTGTATAAAATACATATCTTTACACACACACACACACATACATACATACATACATGCATATATATATATATATAAATAAATAAATAAATAAATAAACAAATAAATGTATGTAAATCTGTGATCTGTATGTAAATTTGTATTTTATGGACAGTATGTGTGTGTAGATTTATACATAATACATACATGGACACAGTACACACACACATATATATATA
>CAIGQQ010029161.1:225164-239186 GCA_903798035.1 Danio albolineatus
CATGTAACATTACAATAGACTGAATGTGACCTTAAGACTCTGATGTAATGACAATGAATTGAGAAACCTCGTTGTTAGCGACAACAGTGGCCATTAAGTGAACTGCAGCTTGCAACTTTTTAATCGTGCGCGCACTCTTACATGTAACATTACAATAGACTAAACGTGACCTTAAGACTCTGATGTAATGACGAAGAATTCAGAAACCTTGTTGTTAGCGACACCAGTGGCCATTAAGTGAACTGCTGCTAGCAACTTTTTAATCACGCTTGTACTTGTGCATGTTTTACATGTTCAATTCACTTTCAATCCACCTTTATTTCTATAACGCTTTTACAATGTAGATTGTGTCAAAGCAGCTTCACATAGAAGATTATAGTAAATTGAAACAGTGTCAGTCCAGTTGCGTGTCAGCAGTGGCGAATTTATGTGGACTTTTATTATAGTTATCAGTTATATTGGTTATAGCCATCATATATTCTGAAAAGTGAAAACTAAAAGTGCCATTTTCAACCGATAAATTTCAGGCGCCGAAATTTCATTGCATTCTGACTTTACTGTCGTTTTTATCACTATTGTCATTTGCTTGTGTGTTTGGAAATTGCGAGGAAAAAGCACAGCACATGTAAAGTGTCGCTCTACATGTAAATGTAGCTCTTAGTAGTTTGGATGCCATCGTTATCAGTTTATCACCACAACTTAAACTTTCGTATCAAAAGACTTAAACAAACAAACAAAGTGTTTTTCATTTTTTATTTTTTTTTCCTGGTTTAAAGTTTAAGTTGCAGTGATAAACTGATAAAGATGGCATCCAAACTACTAAGATTGACATTTACATGTGCTGTGTTTTTTCCTCTCAATTGCCAAACACACAATAGTGTTAAAAACGACAGTAAAGAAAGTCAGAATGCAATGACATTTCGGCCGCTGAAATTTATTGGTTAAAAAATGGCACTTTTGGTTTTCACTTTTCGGAATATATGATGACTATAACCAATATAACTGATAACTATATAAACTAAAAGCGAACTAAAAGCATAAATTCGCCACTGCTAACACGTAATTTCAGACAGAATAGCAGCAAAATGAAGTTCGTTTGTACACTTGCGGTGTTCAAAGCAACCTGCCTAAATGAACTTTCAGAAATATTTGTGAACGTTCAGAAATATTTGTTCGTTCTAGTAAACGCCTTTGAAAAACCATTTGTCTGTTGTGATGATTAAATAAGAGGGTGTGACTTATAGGGTCCTCTGTTTCATTTGCTCTGTTCGGTTCGTCAAGGTCAGATGCAAAGAAGTCAAACCATAAACATTAAAGAGCTACTTTAAAGTAGACGTTGAAGCAATTCTATTGGAACAAACACACTTTTTTGTGTGTTTAATGCTGTGAAGATACTTTTACTAAAGTAGTTGTGGTAGCAAAAAATGTGGAAATAAAAAAAAAAAACGTTAAGTGCTAAATTAAAAGGCTGATGCAAAAATCTATTTTTCGATGCTAACATGGCTTCTTACCTGTTGTTTGTTTTTACCCCTGTCATTTTAGATACTGTTTTAGTTTAGTTTATTTCATCTGAGGCTGTCTCTCTGCAAAGTTTAAATATATTGACACCAAACTTTAGGTTCTTCATTGACGCCTAACACTGACCACAACACATCAGATTTGTAACTCTGCCACTTTTTGGTCAAAGGTTATAAACCAATAATTCATTCATATTTTAATCAGGATTGTCTGATATTTTAAGTGAAAAATACTTCAAATGTATTCAAAAAGTCATTGTTTCACTTGGTCTGATGCTCCTTACCAACCTTGTTGCTTTTGGCCTCTGGACTGCTTTGCTAATTCTGCCTCTGGATTGCTTTGCTCATTATGGCTCTGAACTGCTTGGCCCCTGCGCAACCTATATTTGCATATTCATATAAACGTTGCTCTTAGCATTGTGGACGTTATCTAAATATTTGCTAACAGTAAACCACTGCTCGGGTATTTCAAACTTTTTTTTTACTTTTTTTTAAACGAAGAGAGACTGAGATTCAATAGCTTGAATATATAAGAGTCTTAAATACCCTTTTTAATGTCATAAATATAGCTTTTCCGAGAAACAGAACAAAACGTCATTATTCACTGATACTGACACTGTCTTTTGCTTCAATCTGGATCATGACCAGAGGGAGTTTGCTTAGGATGGTTTTACAAACTAAATCAACTAATTCATGGAACAGATCTGACTCGACACATGATTCATTTAATTCTTATGGCTACTTTTAGAGTCTTTTTCCATCTTCAAAAGCTTCATTTTCCATTCATTGTCATTTTTTTCCACGATAGCATTTATCTGAGATGATTTGAATGAATTGATTCAAAGTACAGCTAACAAAAGTCTACTTAGTTTGCAAATCTTTCCAATCCTCCCACTTGAACCATTTTTAATGCAGCAAAAAAAACGCTTTAAATGTGTTATTGTTTTCTGATAGATTGGTAGACGTTTATTTTATGAATTATTAATTGATAAACCAAACCCAGATGAATTTCAATCAAAAGCAAGTTTTTGGTTGCATTTATCACTAAAGGGAAAAGAGTTGAAATATCAGTCAAACACAAGCGAAATAATAAGCGGAAAAACACACATATTTTCATTTTCTGAGTGAGGATATAAATCTATAAAACAGATTTTTTTAATAATGGTGAACATTGTTTTCTTTTCTTAAAAAGAAACCAAAAACATCAACACATTTAAAACTTCAATTATTTGATTAAAAGGCTTAAATATGAATGAAAAGTATTACATGGTTTTGTGAGATATCTGTATATATTTGAAATAAAATGTGAAATCACTGGTGAATGTTTGTGGTGTTGACAGTTTTGCATTTTTGCTTTTCAATTTTAGTTTCAGTTTAACATTTTAACAAGTGCTTTTTTCATTAAAATAGAATATTTACATCAGTGGCTAATTTATATGGTTTTATGTAGTTTTAACACATTTAAAACATTTATTTATTTGTTTTTTTATATATTTATTTTTGCTTTTTTTAATATTTGAAGAATAGAAAGCTCCAACTTAAAATGTTTATTGCAGAAAACACATCTTTGCTGATTTAAGGTAATCCATTCTTTTAAAAAAAATCTTAACGACACCAAACTACTTTGATCTGTAGTGTGTGTATCCATACTTTTTTTATAATCCAAAAAGTAACTGATGTAAAAACGGAAGGATCCCTAATTGTATTGTTTTCGATTGATCCTCAATTATTAATCAGTGAGTACATTTACATGGACATGGACATGAATAATCAGATTTTAATATAATTAAGACAATATTCTGATTAGGAACGGTGATTTATTATTTTTTTTATTCATTTAATGCTATTAAGATCATAATCAAATTAAACAGAAATCAAATTAAGACGTGGTGTATGCTGATTATAGTCGCATTATTGAAGTGCTGTACAGACATATTAACACCTTAATCAAAACATTACATCATGTAAGACTTTTCACCGCATTTTGCGACAGGATATTCCATGCACACAAGGCTGTTTAACACTCTGTTTAATTCTCTGCACCTATTGAGTCGGTGAAGAACCACAGACACCTGAAATGCAGAGGTTTTTTTCACACCATTCAGCGTGCGGTATCTATCAAATTCTATTAAACCAACACTCTTCCACCAGTCTGTGCATCCAATGACTCAGTTTGTCACGAATAAATCTTTTATGTGACTCGAGAACGATGAGTCTCTCAGGGAATGATTCATTCATTCGTGCATGCAGACGTCCGTGCAGGTGGAGTAGAAGATTAGTTCATTTAATCGAGTCCTCTATCGAGTTTGAGTCGTTCGTCCTTCACGTGAGAGACAGAAGCCAGTCATGCATTGCATTGTACAGTAGTGTTCTAGTTATGACTTGTATGTAGTGATGTGATCAACGTTTGGGCTGGTTGTAGATGTGTTTGAAAGTAACATTTTTGAAACATTTGAGGGTAATTTTGGCAAATTGAATGAAATGACTCAGACTCAGAGGCATGAATGAAATGTTCCTGAATGAAAGTGAAACTGTGAAACTGCAGTTAAAAAATAAATGCCTGAAACTCCGGAGGAAACGTGAATAGCAATGACGTTAATCGAATTGTGTGCTATAACATGTAAAAACGGGATCATGGAAGGAACGTTCAAAAAGTAACTCATATAAACACCTTAATCAAATTATTGTCTTAATCAGATTTAGGCAAATAATTCTGTTACTGATGTTCATGTAAACATAGTAAGTGATTCGATTGTTCTTGATTGGTTTTGCTCAGTATCAGTTCTCAAGAATCTACCTCATAACTCTTCATTTAAAGAGGCATTAGAACAGCCACAGAACCAGGCTAAACAAATGTTGACTCATTTCAGCTTATCTTCATCTACATCTGTCTTTTGAAGTCTAGATGTGTTCAGTATGTGTGCGGCGTTCTGAGTTCGCCCTTGTTTACTATGACTCTTCAAACTCCATTCCTTTGTCAAAATCAGTAGTGTTGTTTGTCCGGGCTGAACACGTTTTCAGTTTGGGTTGTTTTTTCATGACGGCTGAACAAATCTCTCGTGGCACTTTAGTATGAGAGGCATTTAAGGCATTGAAACGCAGTGTTTTGATCACAGGATGTTTGAGGATGATTTTACAGCAATGCGGCTCAGGTGTTTGTCAGTTTCGCTTGGTGTTTTCTTTTTTCACTTTGACATGCAAGAGAAATGAGAAACACATCTGAAGTGAGGGAACGGCCGCTGTGTTTTTCATTTTAGTGTTTGAAAAGTGGATTTTGTTTATTTTTCATTACGTCCGAGGAAAATGAGGACCACAAATTCAGTTGACTGTAAGCCACACTGCAGGAATCTGCACATTTGAGTGCACTTTTATTTATTTCAAGTGATGAACTCTTGAGGTTGTTTTTCATTTCTGACTTGTTTCTGTTTCTTCACACTTCAGACCGGGAGCCAAAAGAGCCCACAGACAAACGCAGGAGGTGAAAGATCAACGACCAAAGTAGAAGTGCCTTCCATCATGGAGTTGGAGTTCAGCAGACTCCATTATGACACAATCCAGGCCCAAGCCAACGGGACAGTTGTGGTGAGCAAAACCTATGCCTGGTAATAGTGAGTGGGCTTCACCACCTGTTGAAAACACACTCTTTCATCTCTCTGACACTTTAACCGACACTTGCACTAGTTTTTGCACATTTGTGGCAGACACTTTCTTACAATGACTACATATCTAAAAAAAAAAACATCATCAAGATTTATGTGCTTCACACAGGTGAGTGGGCTTGACAAACCACCTGTAGAAGCACTCTTCTCTCTATAAAAACAAACAAACAAGCAAAACAAAAAATGCCCCTCTTTACTCTAGCACTTAGTAGCCATTTTCAACTGGGTGGTACGGTACGGTTCAGTACACTTTAAGTACCACTTTTAAGTACACTTTTAAGACCATTTTCACTGTCAAAAGGCGTACCTAACCGAACCGTACCGTACTATATTTTTTGGTCACCCTTTGCAAAGGGTACCAAAAGGCAGAGCTAGACCTGCAGCTGAACGCTATTGGTTTACAGAGCGTCATTCGTTCGCGCAACAAGCCAGAGTGAAAACAGAGGAATCGCCATGTTTTAAACACACAGTCGAGACATTATTACACTGTAATAATATATACATATAATAACGAGCCATGGTCGACCCGAGCTCAAACAAACCTTGTCGTCGTCTTGATGAACAGCCACAAAGCAGATTCTTCCCTGTGCCCCGTAGTTTTGACGAGCCCATCTATTTTGCTTGCGCTCGTGTGCGCATCTGTATTTAAAAATAACAAACTTCTGGAGCTGATGATAATAACAATTTTGATTATTGACGTGCTTTTGAAACCCGATCATTTCAGAAACTGTTTTTTTCATGCTTTAGTCTCTGGTTTGTCAAAGGAGAAGCCGGAAAAAACTAAGAAGCAAATCACTTTTTCAGCAAACATGAACAAACTGCTATGTTTAACTATTATCATCACCTTCTGGACTATTATGAAGTCGGAGTGAATGAATTACTTTCTAACAAGAGGTTACTTGTGCTGGTGAAGATTACAGACACAGATGAGAGGTTTGCACTGACTGTGGGCTCCATTTCCTGTTGTTTTTGAACCTAAATAAGGCCTAAATATATGCTGTGTGTAGTTTTTCTGTGATTGGTAACATATCGGAGACTGTAAGGGGCTGTATGTGTTCATAAATGCTGCATTTATTTATTTATTTTATATAATCGCAGACAGTAGGCTATTTCGCATCATTGATCTGCAGTTATAATCAGATCATGTTCATAGTAAGTTAATAATGAACATTTAGCAGTATTTATGTGTATAATAAAAGCCTGATTTGTGAGAAGTGCTTCTCATATGGTATGTGAGCGACCCGTACAGCTTTACTGTAAACATTTCCTCAAGCGAGAATGACAAAAGCTAACACTTTCTGTCCTACACCACGGCCACCAAAAGAGTACCCTTTAGCAGTGGAAACGCAAGCCTGATAAAGGTGACCCGTACTGACCCGTACCGTGCCGTAGTGTACCACTCAGTGGAAAAGGGCCATAATTCTCTCTTTTTAAATTGCCTCTTTTCCTTGAATCGCTGAATGTCTCCTCAGTTGTAAGTCGCTTTGGACAAATGACTAAATATAATAGCATTAATTCGGAAAAACACACCACTTAACAGCCTGAAGTTTTTTTCAGATGTTATCTATCTTGTGTAATATACAGAATTTGTACTGCTGCTGAAAATCCTTGAAAATGCTTGAATTTTGATCTATTGTTTTCATGATGTAAGATTTGCTTGGATAAAATGCTTGAAAATGTATGTGTTGCTTTCGCAGTTTATGTTTCTAAATATGCAATAGTAATAATACAATTCAATTAAATACATCTTAATAATTGTGGTAAGTGACAGTAATTCAGTGTTGGGATTGGGGCAAATTTACCATCACAAATTTCCTCAGAATACTAGACCGTTTTGAGGGATGTAAAAAATGACAATGGTCCTAACGTACTTCCTGTTATACATTTTTATTTTTCGTAGCTTTTAAGAATCCAAAAAGATATATATTAATAAATAATCTTATGATCGCTGTTATAATGTTAAGTCATGATTGAATCGACTCTTGTTACAATTATGCAATAGTTTGACAATAAGCAGGAAATGTTCATGGGCCAATGACATTACGACATTAAAATGGTCTATACCATACTATATCATACCACACTATACCATGCTATTGACCTTACTCTTCAATGCAGAAGTGCGCTCGTTGATTGTTTTAGAACTTCCGATTCAGTTGCCTATGGGAGAAATGGCTAGGAATTATAAACGGCAGAAAAGTGTTTGCATGATTATACAGACAAAGCAGAATAATAATATAAGAAAATATGTTTTATATTGTCTAAAAATGAACGGAAGGGAATGTGACCGGAAGTCTTGAGCCAAAAATATTCACATGGCTACGCCCGCTCATACACTGTGAAAAAGGTCAATACTTTTCCATACTTGTAAAGCACTTGAAAGTTTGAAATTAATGTAATCGTCTTAAATTAAACCTTAAATTAATGTTAGTCTTTTAGAAAATACAATTATTTAAAAAAATTATATGTATAGTTTGAGTAGTTTAATAGTTATAAAGGGTCATTGAATTACTATTAGGGGCCACCCTGAGGTGTGCATTATTTTCTACTAATTCAATGGGCAGGTGTGAATTATTCCCTTTAAACCATGGTTGCCACTCCTAAAACTACAGTTCTGATGCTTTATTTTAAGACACTTCTCAGGTTTTTGTTCTCAAACTGCTCCATTTCGTAGGACTAGTTTCTTACACATCACATCCTAAGCTTTGTTTTTAAGTTTTGACATGATTTGTTTACTGAGAAGGAACCAAAATCATCCAGTGTAATGATGATGAAATGCATTGAAATGGTCAACCTGTCTGGAACTACTTTAGCTTTACGTTTATTTGAAAACAGTTACACACCTTAGAGCATTCATCAGCTGATCAGAATCATGCATTCAGCAACCCCTCTATAGTATCAGTTTTAGTAATGCATTAGTAAATGTCGAACTATAATTAATAAATGCTGCAAGTAACTAACGGAACCTAAAGTGTGACCAAAGTTTCAACCTTCAACACCTTTTCCCTGATCTGCTCATATTGCATCAGACCTCTCAGTTTGATCCTCCAGATCTGATTCCAACACATGTCTTCAGTTCGGCCAATCACGCAGTTCGATTTTTGCTTGTTGTTTGTTTAATAAAGGACATCTGTTATTCTAGTATTTTAATTGGCCGTTCCTGCTACAAACCACAAAACAACAGCTTGCCGACACAGGGCTGCAGATGCCATTAAGAGACCCGAAGACGTTCCTTGCCAGAAAATTCCACAGGTTTAAACCTGAAACGCTATGAAAGTCCTTGTTTATCAGCACAACACCAGCGGCTGTGTGCTAAAGCAGCCTGACAGAGCACTGCAGCTCATCACTGTTTGTCCAGCACTGCTTCAAAACACACCACACTGTTGTTACCAACTCTCTTTTAACAAGGCATTTAGTGATAGTTCTGGTTTAGGATGTGTTTAATGAGCGTGGGCTGTTTGTAGTCTGGAGGGACGTGCGCGTATCGTGTGGATGTGCTCAGCAGGTTAGCATCTGTTACAAAACATTATTAGCTGATTATTTAAACATCGTGAAGCCTCACAAATGAAGGATTTCGAAATCAAGTGAGCTATTAAAGCTTTAGGCAAAATATATAGAGATACACAGCCATTGTTATAATGTATAGGTATTATATGAACAGAGAGAGAGACATTAGATTCATTGATTAAAATCTTATATGTATTACTTTTCAAATCTTTATAGATTTTTTTTTATACTTCATGGAAACTTTTTTTTTATTTTAATGGGAAAATTTTTTTTTTTCGAAAGGGTGAAAGTATAAGGCTGTTTCCACTGTCTAAAAGCGTACCGAACCGTACCGTAACACTTTTTGGTCACCCTTTGCAAAGGGTACCAAGGGTGACCAAAAGGCAGAGCTAGACGCGCAGCTGAACACTATTGGTTTACAGAGATACGTAATTTGCTTGTGCAACAAGCCACAATGAAAACAAAAGACCCGCCATGTTTAATACACAGCCGAGAGACAAAACACCGAAATAATATAAACATATAATAACAAGCCATGGTCGACCCGAGCTCAAACAAACCTTGTCGTCGTCTTGATGAACAGCCACAAAGCCAAGAGAAGAGCAGATTCTCCCCTGTGCCCCGTAGTTTTTATGAGCCTGTCTAAAGCGCGAGTGGTTTCGCTTTCTCACTTGCGCCCGCATGCGTGTCAGTATTTGAAATAACAAACTTCTTGAGCTGATGATAATAATGTGCGCTTGATTATTGACGCACTTTTGAAACCCGATCCTTTCAGAAACAGACAAACGCGAGACTGACGCGTGCAAAAACAAAGGAGAAGCCGGAAAAAAAGGGCAAGTTATTGTTTCAGCAAACATGAAGATCTGCTACGTTTAACCATTATCAACACCTTCTGGACTATTATAAACTCGGAATGACAAAATTACTCTCTAACAAGAGGCTACATGTGCTGGTGAAGATTAAAGACACAGATGAGAGGTCTGCACTGACTGTGGGCTATATTTTGTGTTGTTTTTGAACCTAAATAAGGCATAAATGTATGCTGTGTGTAGTTTTTCTGTAATTGGTAACATATCAGAGGCTGTAAGGGGTCGCATCATTGATCTGCAGATAAATAATCAGATCATGTTCATAGAAAGGTCAGTAATGAACATTTATACACCAGTGTTTATGAGTATAATAAAGCCTCTGTTTTGTGAGAAGTGCTTCTCGTATGATATGTGAGCTTTACTGTAAACATTTCCTTGAGCGAAAATGAAGTCGACTGAAACTTTGTCGTACACCACGGCCACCAAAAGAGTACCCTTTAGCAGTGGAAACTCAAGCCTGATAAAGGTGACCCGTACCGACCTGTACCGTACCGTGGTGTACCAATCAGTGGAAACAGGCCATAAGTTTACCTATGCAAAATATATCCATCAATAAGTTAAGGATATGTTTGCCTCATCAACATGCTTCAAAGTGTAACAAATACATTTCACAGTTCAACAAAACTGAATTGCCATGAAGTAGTAAAAGTATAATCATATTAAGCTTGTTAAGTAACAAAGAATTAAATCTCATCCCTACCCCAAATTTGTTCTCAATTTCATTTTCCTCACTAAATAATTACAGCACCTTGACTTTCCTTGCTTTTGTACCTGCCCATTTGACAAAACAAAATGGTAGATATGGGAGTTCTAAAAGGCAAAAGAACTTAAAAAGCAATTAATTCTCGCATTCATAGCTACTGTGAGAGGTGTAAGGCCTTTGCATTAACGACCAGTTCGTCTGCACTTATGTTAGGTAAAAGCTCAGAAACTATGTTCAATTCAGTTCATCTTCATTTGTATAGTGCTTTTACAATGTAGATTGTGAAATAGCTTCCATGTGATAGCTTCACATGGATTATAGTCAATTGAAACAGTGTCAGTCCAGTTTTCAGTGTTGAACTTCTTTTTAATGTGGTTTAATATTTACTGTTGAGAGTTCAAACACAGAGTATGTGCAATGAACCAATAGGGTGGACCCGTCTCTCCAAAAAATGTTAGAAGTTGATTAAAAGTATGGGTTAAGCTTACCGATCTCTTATTATCCAATTCAACATGGCATTTTAAGGCATTGTTTGTTCCTCTCTATTTTGAACATGTGACTGGTCAACGAAGGGGGAAGGGTGCTATAATTTTTATTTAATAAAATACAATATTATAGTCATATAAAGTGCAAGAAAAAAATATTTTTATTATTTCAAACTTTTAATAAGGATAATTTCAAAAATAGTTTTGGCACAATGGCGTCCCCCAATGTGTGGCGCCCCTATGCACTGCATATACTGCATACCCCCTTTTTGCCCGCCTGTTTAGATTAAGAAATTTATATTAGGGCTTAAAATTATCACGATATAATGTTTTGTATCATTTGGTATTGATAATTATTGAATATTTTTTAGCAATCTATTTAGGAATATTAGGATTCTTTTTATTTAACCACATTATTTTAATTTACCAACATTACTAAAGCATTACATTATATCTTATGTCTTATAATAAAATAAACATAAGTGTTTTAAGGAATCTTAAACTTGATAATGAAATGCTACTAAGTGTGTGCAGTGGTAAACACTGAACAAAGCAAACATCGTCGTCTGTAAGATGTCAAAAATACAAATAAAGTAAACCTCAAACTTTTTAAACAAAACAAATTATGATAATCAAATCTGAGTTTTCAAGTAAAGGAACCAACCATCATTATTCAAATACACATTGCAGCATTAGAAAATGTGAAATTGAATGACTACATTACCCCTATGCAAAAATAAAAATAAAAATCTTTCTGATGGGGTGCTAGTAACTAGGATGCACAAGAAAAGAAACCAAAATGCCACTCTGGCGACATCCTTACATCCTTTTTTATTTACAATCTCCTCACTGCTGCTAGCCTCGCCACTCATTTGTTATGACAACCCAAATCCAAAAAAAAAAGTGAAAGCACGTGGATTCCTTCACTATTTTAAATGCATCATTTCCACTCATGCTCCCAGGTGTCTTTCATAACTAGGCGACCATCAACTGTTTTCTCAGAAAAATGACAAACAGACAAACCATTGCTGCAGTTCCGATACAAGTTTTACTTATGGAGAAAATGAAAAAGCACTGTATAGTGTTAGGGTGCTCTGTGTTTGTCTGAAGTAGGTAGTCTACCGTTATTACTGAAATGTGTGTATAGTCCATACAAAGAGTGAAGCAGATTACTTAGTTCTACTTGGATGAATCGTGGTGCTCGTGCAGCATTCTGGAAAGTTGAGATGTTTTCAACTAGGTGTAAGTTACCTGGAAAATGCAAGCGCGTCACGTGCGCTTCACTTGCACACCAAGTGCGCGTCGCTCCCTATTTTCCCTCGATTGGAAATACTAACTTCTACCATAAGCTTATTAGCATTCCTCCCATGGTGCGCACTCAGCAGCCACCTTTTAATAAAACTATCACGCTTCATACCGAAACTTCATACTGAACAATTTTTTGTCGTTATTAACAATGGTGTACGGTCAATAAATACTGATACCGTTTTTATCATCCAGCCCTAATTTATATATAATTATTATTACAGCAGAAAGGTGTTATTTTGTAATAAAGTCAGGACCCTTTGTTTAACATCCCATTCGAAAGACAGCGCCCACTGACAGTATAGTGTCCCCTTCACTTGACCCAGGCTTTAGGACTCACACAGACCGCAGGTTGAAGCCCCCCTGCTGGCCTCACTAACACCACGTCCAGTTGCAACCTAGTTTTCCCATGTGGTCTCCCATCCAGGCAATGACCAGGCTCAGCCCTGCTTAGCTTCAGTGAGTAACCGGTCTTGGGCTGCAGGGTGATATGGCTCTGGCATGTGTATATAAAATATATACTTTAAATCATGTACTGGATTTATTAATATTGTTTACGTTAATTTTAGCAACACAAACAATTCAAGACTTAAATATAATACTTCAAAACTGATACATATGAACGGCACGAGAAAATGAATGCTTTGTTACACATCTGTGTTATATAATATGCTATACATATTTAACATGTCAAATATTCTGAAGATTCTCTGTCTCTAGAGTGTGTAAGGCTGGTCTTTTTAACTACAGCGGTTCTGAACTGTAGTTCTGCCGAATGACTAAAAAGTTATCAGTATGATGGTAAAAAACTGTACATTTTAGGCAAACCATCCTTCTGCAATCTTATACCAAAAACGGAAAAAAGGGCAGTATTATCATCAAACCCCCACAGTCCACAAAGCAGCTTTGTTGAAAAAGACATGTTCTGCCACATAAACAAATGCATATAATAATTTTCATCCTTACAAGTGTGAAAAACCAGTCTGTTATAAGTTTGGTTTGGTTTAGGGCTCTGTAAGGTCTGCCAGTGTAAGCATAGAGGATGTCCAAGTTTGTAACGGAGAGAAAGTGTCAAGCGTTTGTTATCTTTATCGGAACGAGTAAAGGAACGTCCTCTATTCTGGTTCAGGTTTATCGACCAGTGTTTTATGTGACTGCTCTGTTGTGCTTCTCCATCTGTGGCACAAAAACAGCAGAATTAATCTTTTATATTTTCAGTCTTTGTAGTCTGCAGCCGCCAGCTCTTTTTTATTCATCCCTGTTTGACTTTTCTCTTAATGCAATGTTTTTCCCTCTCTGTCTTTTATAGATCACAGATGAAGGCATCTCGGTACCACTGAAAGGTATTTACAAGTTATAAAGTTATAATGCGCTTTTTTATCTTTTCATTAAACACATTTTGGAGATTGGGAAATAAGGAAAGATAATGAAGGACATCTGACCATTAAAGTGGACCATTGGATTGATTGTTATTTTTCGTGTCATGTAAGGTTTTGCTTTTCCAGAGGTTAAGCTTTAATATTTTTTTTAAATAAATAAAAACAGTCAGATTAATATAAATAATGTAAACAGTTTAAAATCTTAAAGTTATTAGTAATATATTTTAATAGCAATAAATATTTTTTAACAGAAAATTATATAAAATAATTATACTTGTTTAATAATACCTTATTATTTTATATTTATTTAATAACTATTATATTTAGATTTATTTATTTTTATTATTTTAAATATTACATTTTAACATGAATTAATATTGTGAATATAAGTGAATATTTAATTATAAAATGAGATTACAATTAGAGATTGGACATTTAAAATATACACAACATTAATTTGTTCTTTTTATATTGTTTAGTGATCTATCTATCTATCTATCTATCTATCTATATCTATCTATCTATCTATCTATCTATCTATCTATCTATCTATCTATCTATCTATCTATCTATCTATCTATCTATCTATCTATCTATC
>CAIGQQ010029161.1:254186-268371 GCA_903798035.1 Danio albolineatus
TCATATATGTGGCCTACGCTGCTATAAACACTATTAGGACACATATATTTCACTAAAGAGTGTAAATTGGTTGTTTTTGCGTTATTTCGAGCAAATTCGTTCTTCCGGTTTGAAACAAATTTTTGAAGCTGCGTCACGCCGATGAGATCCTTGCGTATATTCCAGCGTGGAGAGTGGACGTCTGTCCCGGCCAGAACGTTCTGACGTCTCTGAGTGTTCGGCATTAATTCATGAGATAGACTTGGTTCAAACCAACCAGAGCGCTCTATTGTGTAAGCGGCGCAGCTTCATTAATATTCATGATCGCTTCGAAGACTGTACCTTACAGCAGGTGCAGAAGATGCATCAAGCGCGAGTGATTTACATGCTAAGTCAATGCAAAGGCGCGAATAGGCATCCTGCAACGTGATACGCGCGAATTGCGGCGTTAAGCGTGTCAAACGCGCGGCGCCATTCGCGCGTATCACGTTGCAGGATGCCTATTCGTTTCAGTTTGAAAATGAAATTAAAATGAGCTTCAGCGGACGTTCGCGCCACGTTAACCAATCAGGAGCTTGCTCTTATGGGGGTGTGATTATGACGTAGCGCCTGTTGTTGGTGTCCTGAGGGAAAACTCGGCTCAGTCAGAAGCACCGCTGAAAGCTTCCATCATCCAGGTACAGTTTCTGGAGGAGTTTATGAGCTCACAGAGCTGCTGCACCTCTGAAATAATCTAGTGGACTCAAATACAGCTCCAAACGAATCGAAGCTGTTTATCAGCCTTCATAAAGCACATAAAACAGTTATTCTCTCTATAAAACCCCTGTTAGCCATTTAGCAATAAAGCTACAGTCACCAAGCCATAGACAGAAGCAAATAATTTGATTACTGATGTCCATGTATACACAGTCTGTGTGAAAAGGAGCGCGTGCACAAATGGAAACTCCCATTTTTATGCAAAACCTTCCCTCTTTCCCCTTCCCCGACACTCCTACCTAAACAGAGCTGGACACGCCCACTTTACTGAGCTTTTCCAAACTAGAGGTGTGAAAACACCATGCTGAGACTGGGGGGGTTCGTGGCCCTTTAAACAACAATTAGGAACAGAATTAAAAAAATCTTTTACCTGCCACCTGATGTCATCTTGAGCATTTCACTCACTGCGTTGTTTGTGTTGTCAGAATCCAGTGGTGGACTTTGTTCTGCCGCTGCGTCTGGATCAGTGGTTTCCTCGTTCTCAGGTGCGCAAGAAGAGGGAGGATCTGCGAGAGCTGGTTCTGCTGCTGTACCGCAGACAGGCTGAACCCAGAGCAACATGACCCGCGTCTAAATAAAGGATAGATTTATTATTTCACTTTTTATTTATTTGTATTAAAAAGACTTTTAAATAAGACTTCAATTGCATCAGTTTTGTTGTTTCTCCATACAGAAATGTAGTTTACTTGAATAAAAAGAGCTCAGTATTTTAAAGTGGGTTGGAATCTCTTATTTGAGCACCTCAGTGTGTGTGTACATACACATATATATGAAGAATGTGTATACATAAGTGTCAAATTAAAACAGCAGGGAAACCCCAGTGCTGCAAGGGCAGAGGGACCCAAATGGTCACCAAAAAGTGAGCGAGAGAAAAATACTTTAATAATTATAACCAAATGTGTTTTAGAACAGTTTAGTTTAGAACCAAGAAGTTAATCGTGTTTATTTCATATTTAGTTTAGTTTATTTTATTTGATCACACTTTATTTTGACGGTCCATTTGTTGAATTTAAGGCCCCGTTTACACTAGTGTGTTTTAGTTTTAAAACGGCGTTTTAGCATGAAAATGATCCGCGTCCACACTAGCGTTTCACCCAGCGTTTCTGAACACATCTCTGTACACACTACTCCACCAGAAACGTATATCACGTGACCATTCGCGCACTCTGGGCATGCACGTTCAAGTATAAAGTATAAGCATGTGTCTCGCTCGGCATTCTAAATAAGGCTTACGCTGCTTTAAACGCGAGCGATTAGCGAGTGCTCGAACAGTAGCTTGCCTCCTGCAAATATATGCAGCTGTTGTAGTAAAAATGGCAGAGTTTAACTGCACAATGGCGCCTAAAACGAACAATAGTGCAAACAATGCACCCATTTTTGTCCATGTTGTTTACAGTGAAGGCTGGTCTGCCGTCTTCCGGTGGTGTTATAGTCATGTGATAGGGGCTTGACGAATAAGGGAAGGTTACACAATGACCCAAAAGCCCCAATCTAGTTGCAAATCTCAGCAGCCACGCCTCTGTTTTCAGACGTCTTCGTTTCCCCCATCCACACTGAGACAGAGCAGCAGTGTTTTAGAATGGAAACGGCCTCTCCAGTGTTTCCAAAACGCTCCGTTTTCGGGGCTCGAAAGCTCCGGCGAAGTGTGGACGGATGGTGTAACCATAGCAAAACTTATGCGTTTTAAAACGAAAACGCATTAGTGTAAACGGGGCCTTAGTTACATGTCAACTAATAATCATTAGATTATAAGTAGACTCTTAGGTTGGGGTTAGGGGGGCCGCTCAAGACAGAATCTGGGTGGGGCTGGGCCACATCAGGTTTTCAACAAGAAATTAATTATATTAGTAATTTCTAATTTGTTTTTTTCTTCATCTTATTTTGTGTTTAAAAAAATAAAGAGATTTGAATAAAAATTATTACGTGTTGTTTTTAATGTTCCTCTAAATTTTGAGTTTTCCTCAGAACTTTGACGTCAGATTGCATTTCTGATTTTTTATTTTTTATTTTTCTGTTTGCATTTAACAGTTTTGACTTTGTTTTTCAGAATTCTGACTTTTTTCCTTCTATTTTTGTTTAGATCTCATAATTGTTACACTGTTTTTCAGATTTCCGACTTTGAATATTGATTTTTGTCTCATAATATCATCATTTTTACTTTGCTTCTAAGAATTTTAACTTTTTTCCCCTCAGAACTTTCCCCTTGTTCTTCATTATTTTGAAACATTTTCCTCAGAATTCTGTCTTCACATTGCAATTAAATTTTTTTTCCTTAGTATTTTTAAACATTTCTGCTTACATTTCACAATTTTACCTTTGTTTCTCAAAATTACTAGTTTATATTTCACAATTCTGACATTGTTTCTCAAAACTCTATTTACCTCAGAATTGTGACATTTATCTTTATAATTCTGCACTCCCCGCCCCCACCCCCAGAATTCTAACTTTACATTTCATACTTCATACATTTAGTGTCCTTTACGCACTAAAATTCCTCCAGATTTCTTGAATCTCTTAATGCTGTTCTGCTCTGTTGAAGGTGAAATATCTAAATGTCTTTCAGTCTTTCTTTGAGGAAGATCAATAATGTTCTCACATATTTTTTGGCAAACTGGTGATCCTCTGCCTATCTTTGCTTCTGAAGGATTAGACTTTTCTTAGATACTGCTTTTACCAAATCATAATTTAACCAACTTACCTGATTACTAGCCCCAAGTTGCTCCTTTCTCAGCTTTTTTTGGAATGTTGCAGGTCTGAATGAGAGGAAATGGTGTATATTTACAAATGAAATGAAGTTGACCAGACAAAACAGGAAACATTTTGTGTTCATGTTGTTTGCAATGAAATACAAGTCAAAGTAAAATAGGAAATCACTAGTTTCTTTATTTATGTGCGTTTTCCATACTGTCCCAACCTTTTCTGATTTGGGGTTGTTGATTATATTCACCGAACATCACTCTTTGTGTTTCTGAGAGCTCAAAGCAGTTTATAGTGCACTTATTTGCTCCATCAAAGAGAAAAGAAATGCCTATAAGCTGTCATTTTTCCACAGTCAAAGGAGAACATGACCTGAAACAAAGCGTCAGCCATTTTCTCTGGTGTTTGTATGCGTTGGCCTGAGCTCAGCTGGACTCCTCTTCACTGCCTACTAAAATAATAACAAACATCATAAATGTTATTTATCCAGTACTTGGTAGCTACTTAAATGCTTTTCATTAATGGAAAACCCTAGGAATGGCAAGCGATGAAAAGTCTTTTTTGTGGAGAAAGAAAATTAAAGTTCACTCTCAATGTACAGGGATTATCAGAAGCCTGCTGCGCTGCTTTCAGCATTTTGCTGGGAAAAGGTTTGATGGCCAATGCTGATTGGTGTTTCGTGTGCTTTTTACATCCAAAGAAAATAATTGCTCGTTCAGACATGTGTATTAATTGGATGCATGACAGCGAAGAATTAAGTATTTAAGTATTAAATGGAAACATTTTCTAGCAGTTTGTGGCTTTTTTCCTGAGGATTAAAGCAGTTTTGCTAAAAAAATAAAATAAAAAAAAATCACTAAGCCTGTCAGAGTCATTTTGAACATGTTTTAACCTTGAGGAAAATAGATATAAAAATAATAATTATAAATACCGTGGTGTGAAAAAAAAACTGCCCTCCGTCTGTCACAGTTCAATGTTTCAGATCATCAAACAAATTTAAACATTATTCAAATATAATATTTAAGACATAACTCACAGCCAGGACAGCCACAGCTAGTCCTGATTACAGCCACACCTGTTCGCAATCAAGAAACTACTTAAATAGAAACTACTTGGTCTAGACCAAGATGGCGGCGCGTGAACAACGCGAGGCCCAGCGTCTCTCCAGTTTTTGCAATTTTGCAGTATTTTTCCTGCTAATTTCGGGTCTGTTCGTGCAGAACAGTTGTGCCTTTACATCGTACACCCGACAGGAGATTTTGGATATTGGTTTGTGCATTCCGGACAATTTTATCAGCAATCTTCGACTCATTCCAGCGATCGCTAGATCAACCGAGTCTCAGCGCTCTCCCCGGCCGGGCGGAAGTGCTCGAAGACGGCGTAGCGAGCGTAAACAAAGGAGGGGCAAGCGTGGAGGGCTAAGAGCTAAGCTAAAGCTAACACCACACCGGCTCTCTTTACCCAGCATTTTCCTCGCCAATGTACGGTCTCTGGTGAACAAAATGGATGAGATTCGACTACGCATCACCCACAGCAAAAGATTATGGAACTGTAATGTCATGATTTTCACAGAAACATGGCTAAACGGCGGGATACCAGACAACGCTATATCGCTAACAGAGCACCACACATTCCGAGCAGACAGAACAGTGGATGACTCCGGTAAGACCAGAGGCGGAGGATTATGCATTTATGTTAACAAATCTTGGTGCACAAACTCTGTCATCGTTGGGAGACATTGCTCTGTTAACCTGGAATTTCTAATGGTTAAATGCAGACCGTTTTATCTGCCGCGGGAGTTCACCTCCACCATTATAACTGCTGCTTATATTCCTCCCGATGCTAATGCTACGTTTGCAATGAACGAACTCCATGCGGCCATCAGCAAACAACAGACTGCTCACCCGGAGGCTGCCTTTATTGTTGCGGGGGATTTTAATCACTCAAACTTAAAGACAGTGCTCCCCAAATTCCATAAAAACATTTTGTGTCACACCAGGGGAAACAAAACTTTGGACCAGGTGTACACAAACATGGCTGACGCCTACACGGCGACCCCCCTCCCCCACTTGGGTCAATCAGATCACCTTTCTTTGTTCCTCACCCCCAAGTACTCACCCCTCATCAACCGTGTGAAGCCATCAGTGAGGACCATCAAAGTGTGGCCAGCGGGGGTAGACTCAACACTCCAGGACAGGTTTCAACACACAGACTGGAGTATGTTTGCATCCCAGGCCACCCGCGGCTCTCACACAGACATTGACAGTTACACTTCCTCTGTTCTGGAACACATCAACTCTACCATAGACAGTGTTACTACCCAGAAACAGATCACCACATACCCAAATCAAAAGCCATGGATGAACAAGGAGGTGCGCCTCCTGCTGAAGGCACGCAACACTGCCTTCAGATCAGGTGATGCACAGGCCTACAGCACTTCCAGGGCTAATCTGAAGAGGGGCATCAAAAAGGCCAAGCACTGCTACAAGCTGAAGCTAGAGGAGCACTTTTCCAACTCTGATCCTCGGCGCATGTGGCAGGGCATCCAGGCCATCAGCAACTACAAACCCAGCCATTCCACACCCACAGCCACAGATGTCTCCTTCCTGAACGAGCTAAATGACTTTTATGCCCGCTTTGAAAGAGACAATAAAGAACCCAACACCAAGATCACTTCCTCAATCTACCACTCACCCATCACACTCACCTCCTCAGAAGTTTGCACCGCACTGAGTCGGATCAATGTGCGTAAGGCTGCTGGACCAGACGGTATTCCTGGGCGCGTCCTCAAAGCATGTGCAGAACAGCTCGCTGGGGTATTCACAGACATTTTCAACCTGTACCTTAACCTAGCAGCTGTACCTACATGCTTTAAAACCACCTCCATCGTGCCAGTGCCGAAACACTCTAGCCCAACATGCCTGAATGACTACCGCCCTGTAGCACTCACACCCATCATCATGAAGTGCTTTGAGGGGCTGGTCCTGACACATCTGAAAGACTCTCTACCACCCACACTGGACCCACATCAGTTTGCCTACCGTGGCAACAGGAGCACAGAAGATGCAGTCTCCATAGCACTGCACTCTGTACTCACACACCTGGACAATACAAACACTTATGCACGAATGCTGTTTGTTGACTTCAGCTCAGCATTCAACACTGTCATACCCTCTAAGCTGCTGATCAAACTTAGAGAGCTGGATATCAACACGTCTCTCTGCAACTGGGTTATGGACTTTCTGACTAACAGACCTCAGAATGTTAGATCAGGCCACATCTGCTCCACCACCATCACACTCAACACTGGTGTACCTCAGGGCTGTGTGCTGAGCCCCTTTCTCTACTCCCTTTTTACCATCGACTGTAGGCCCATGAACAGCTCCAACACCATCATCAAATTTGCAGATGACACCACAGTGATTGGTTTAATCAGCAATAATGATGAGACTGCCTACAGGGAGGAGATACAGCATCTGGCCACTTGGTGCACCAACAATAATCTGCTCCTTAACACCACCAAGACCAAGGAGCTCATTGTGGACTTCAGGAAGGGACGAACAGGCTCACATGATCCCATCAACATCAATGGGATGGCCGTCGAGTCTGTCTCATCCTTCAAGTTCCTGGGGACCCACATCTCAAGGGACCTCTCCTGGACCACCAACACCTCCAGTCTGGTCAAGAAGGCTCACCAGCGCCTATTTTTCTTAAGGCAACTTAAGAAGAACCAGCTGTCATCAGCCGTCCTGGTGAACTTCTACCGCTGCACAATAGAGAGCATCCTGACCAACTGTGTTACAGTCTGGTATGGAAACTGCTCTGTTGCTGAGCGCAAGGCCCTGCAGCGGGTGGTGAAAACTGCCCAACGCATCACAGGGACTCCACTTCCTGCTATAAAAGACATCCAGGAAAAACACAGTCTGCGCCGAGCTCGCAGTATTCTTAAGGACTCCTCTCACCCTGCTCACAGACTGTTTTCTCTCCTGCCTTCCGGCAGGCGCTTCAGGCTTCCTCGGACTAAAACCAGCAGACTGAGGAACAGCTTTTTCCCCAGAGCTGTATCTCTTTTGAACTCTGCCACCCACTGACTCTTCTGACCCCCACACTCACCCCCCACTCTCCTCATAACTTATACTCCTCACAGTTACTGCACTACTGAACATTTGCACATTTAAAAATTGCACATATTCATTGCACTGATTCACTTATCATTGCACTGATTCACTTATCTGAACTGTACGCACCCACTGTACATAGACATCTGTAATTATGTTTATCTGCACACTTTTGATTATTAATAAGCAACCTACACTGCACTGATTCATTTATGTGAACTGTACATACCCACTGTACATGTACATTTGTAATTATGTATACACCCACTGTACACATACATTTGTAATTGTTTATCTGCACTCTTATTATTAATATCAACCTGTACGTACAATCATTTATTGTAAATCTGGGCTCATAACCAAGTCAACCTGTATATAATGTTCATAGTACATCCATCTGTAAATATCACCATAGTTTTTCTATAACTGCACCTTATAATTTATACCTGTATTCTGCACTTGCTGCTATTGCACTTCTGGTTAGACCTAAACTGCATTTCGTTGCTTTGTACTTGTACATGTGTAATGACAATAAAGTTGAATCTAATCTAAAAAATAAATAAATAAAGGACTCCACTTCCTGCTATAGAGGACATTCACAAAAAACACAGTCTGCGCAGAGCACGCAGTATTCTCAAGGACTCCTCTCACCCTGCTCACAGACTGTTCTCTCTCCTGCCTTCCGGTAGGCGCTTCAGACTCCCTCGGACAAATACCAGCAGACTGAGGAACAGCTTTTTCCCTAGAGCTGTCTCTCTTTTGAACTCTGCCCCCCCCCCCCCCTTTTTCCCCCCCCCCCCCCCCCCCCCCCCCAATCTCCTCATAACTTATACTCCCCACAATCACTACACTATTCAACATTTGCACATATTCATTGCACTGATTCATTTACTTGAACTGAACACACCCACTGTACATATACATTTGTAATTAGGTTTATCTATCTGCACACTTAATTAACTTTATTAATAGCAACCTGTACGTATACGCATTTACTGTAAATCTCTAATGCAACTCTAATGCAATTAATGCAACCTGTATATAATGTTCATAGTACATAGTCTTTCTATAACTGCACCTTATAATTTATACCTGTATCTGCACTTTGCTGCTATTGCACTCTTGGTTAGACCTGAACTGCATTTCGTTCATTATTTCGACTTCTAATTGCATTTCTGATTTTTTATTGTTTTTCTCTTTACATTTCACATTTTTGACTGTTTTTCAGAAGTTTGACTTTTATCCTTCAAATTCTGACTTTTTTCACTTATTTTTCTGTTTAGATCTCATAATTGTGTTGTTGTTTTTCAGATTTCCGACTTCACATCACATCTCGGACTTCTTATTACTTTAAAAATAGTTTTTTTTCCCTAAAATTTTTATATGTATCTCACAATTTTGACATTGTTTCTCAGTGTTTTACTTTACTTGCTTCCCTCAGAAATTGTATTTTTTTTTCTCAGAATTTTGACCACGTTGCAACTGACTTTTTTTCCCTCAGGATTTTCTAATATTTTTCCTTACATTTCCCATTTTTTGCCTTCGTTCCTCAAAATTATGAGTTTAAATTTCACAATTCTGGCTTTGTTTCTCAAAACTCTGACTAATTTTCCTCAGAAATTTGACTTTTATCTTCGAAATTCACATTTTTTCACCAAAAAATTGTTTACATCTTATAATTTTGACATCCTTTTTTAGAATTCAGATTTTTAAAAACTTTTTTCTCAAACTTTAAAAAAAAAATTTCCTCTACGTTTTGACAGTTTTTCCTCAGAATTTTGACCAGATTGCATTTTTGATTTTTATTTTTGCATTTCAAAATTTTTCACAATTTTGACATTGTTTCTCAGAGTTTTTACTTGTTTCCGCTCAGAAATTTTATTTTTTTCCTCAGAATTTTCACTGTTCTTCATCATTTACAATTTTTTCTGTCTTCGAATTGCATTTGACTTTTTTGTTCTCAGGATTTTCTAATATTTCTCCTTACATTTCCAAATTTTAACCGTCTTCCTCAAAATTACTAGTTTATATATATTTTTTTACAATTCTGACATTGTTTCTCAAAACTCATTTACCTCAGAGTTCTGACATTTATGTTCACAATTCGCATTTTTTCACCATTTTCTTTTTACATTTCATTATTTTGAAATCCTTTTTTAGAATTCATTTTTTTAAAATAGTTTTTTCTCACATTTAAAACAAAAAATGTTCCTCTAAATTTTGAGTTTTCCTCAGAACTTTGACTTCAGATTACATTTCTGATTTTTTTTAAATTTTTCTGTTTGCATCAGAATTCTGACTTTTTTCCTTCTATTTTTGTTTAGATCTCATAATTGTTGAACTGTTTTTCAGATTTCCGACTTCTTATTGCCTTGAATATTGATTTTTTTTCCTCATAATCTCATAATTTTTACTTTGCTTCCCAGAATTTTTACTTTTTTCCCTCAGAACTTTCCCCTTGTTCTTCATTATTTTGAAACATTTTCCTCAGAATTCTGTCTTCACATTGCATTTAACTTTTTTCCCCTACTATTTTTAAATATTTCTGCTTACATTTCACAATTTTGCCTTTGTTTCTCAAAATTACTAGTTTATATTTCACAATTCTGACATTGTTTCTCAAAACTCTGACTTATTTATCTCAGAATTGTGACATTTATCTTTATAATTCTACACTCCCCGCCCCCACCTCCAGAATTCTAACTTTACATTTCATACTTCATACATTCATACATTCGTCATGGAATAATAATAATGCAACAAGTCGTTTATCTCACAATTTACAATATTTTAGTATCGCAACTAAAGTAAAATAAACAAAAAAAATTCAGCCATTAAGCGAATCTATCACACAAGTAATCAACTGTTAACTAATAATATCATCATTCAACATAAATCCCGTCATTCATTGAGTTAAAGAGCTGCTCCTGCACAGACCGGGACTGGACGGAGGGCTGTGTGGATTTGTGCTGGGAGCAGATGGGTGTTGTTGGGATGGGAGTGGGATTTAAAGCGGCCGCTGCTTGATGCCTCTCTTTCTTTCACTAATTCAAGTGCTGTTTACTGGGAGATTATTTCTGAGGATGCCGAGGGATTTTGTTAGGAAAATTACGAGATTATTGTTCTACCTGGACAAGCCCTGCCATTTCCTTTTGTGCTCCTGTTAAAGGGGTTAAAAGTTGTGCTTTTAATTTTTTTCCCCATTTTTGATCGCATTTTTTTTTTAGCATTTCTACTCTAATTTGAAATTACTTGTAAAAATAAGTAAATAAATAAATAATAATAATAATAATAATGATAATGATAAAACACAAACATTTAAGGCAACAACCCATTTTTTTCTCATTCAAAACTGTTTGCTGTTATTTTAAAATAATATTCTTTCTTTTAATATATCTTTTTTCTTTCAGATATATTAAATATGCTAAATAAATAGCTTTTTGATGAAGGATTTGATATCAGAACTTTTTTTTCTCAACTTTACATTTCTTTTTTTACACAATGGCGCGTGTGTGGCCTTAAACTGTTATAGTGGGATTTTAGGATAAATGCTGGCCTTTAATCAGGACTGATGGTAAAAATAGCCTGACTGAGCCAATGTCAGACCCCGCTGCTCCAACTTTACAGTATATGGCTCTAGATTAGTTAATCTGGTCTAAACTCTTGAGATTACAGCCCAATTAAAGCCTTTGTAAAGACGGGATGGCGCAAACCCCCCTTAAACACTGTTTCCTTCCCAATAATCAGCTCTGACAATTAGGACGCAGCTTCCAGGTTCAGTCCTTGAACTGAAAAACAAGGATCTAATAGACAGACTACTTTAAATATATGGATTTGTTTGTTTGTTTTAGTCATTTTCATCATAAGTGTTAATCAGTCATTAAAAAAATTAATTAGTAATAATAATAAAAATAATAATAATAATAATAATTAAAAAAAAATATATATATATATATACAGATTTTCAAAATTATTATTTATAATCATTATTCAGTTACAATCATATTACTTAATGTAAAATATTAATCTAAATATTAACTATTATTATTAATATTTATGCTACTACAGTTACTACAATATCCTCAAAAATATTTCTATTATTATTATTATTAACAACAACAACAACAATAATAATAATAATAATAAAAAAAACAATAATAATAATAATAATAATAATAACAATAATAACAACAATAATATTAATAATAATAATAATAACAATAATAAAACTAATAATAATATTAATAACAACAACAACAAAAATAATAATAATAATAACAACAATAATAAAAACAATAATAACAATAATAAAAAAATAATAACTATAATAATAATAAAAATAATAACAATAATAAAATTAATAATAACATTAACAACAACAACAACAACAACAATAATAATAATAAACACAATAACAATAATAAAAATAACAATAATAATAAACACAATAACAATAATAAAAATAACAACAATAATAATAATAATAATAATAACAACAATAACAATAATAAAAAATAATAAGATTAATAATAATAATAATAATAATAATAATAAATAATAATAATAATAATAATAATAATTGTTCTACTACTACTATATCATTGAAGTGATTAAAAAAAAGATCACATTCCTAAGTAATACTAGAAGTAACAATAAAATAGCAAACAATAATAAATCATTATGAATATTAAAGTTATTATATATTAATATATTACTACTAATATGAATTAAACATGCAATTATAATAGTACTACTATATTAAAATAGTCACATTGTTTGGTAATAAGAATAATAATGATAAATATGCAATGCATTAATGTATGACGATGATGCTTTTTATTATATCAAAGTTATAGTTTTTACAATCATTTTCTCATCTTTTATATATTTTTGTAATAATTTCATAAATACCAATTCGATCTAAAAATAATAGTATTAATAATCATTATTTATTTACAATCATATTACTAATTGTATGTTAACCTAATTACTAATATTAATATTTGTGCTGCTGATACTACAATACCTTCAAAGTTTTTTAAAAAACAATCGGTCAATTGTTGTTGTTATTATTATTATTATTATTATTATTATTATTATTATTATTATTATTAATAATAATATTTGTGCTGCTGTTACTACTATTATATCATTGTTATAAGTATGTCGTTATTATTCACTTCCTTTTGTAATAATTGTAATAATAAGTAATAGTAATTATTTAGTTATTATTATTATTATTTGTGCTACTACTTCACAATTGAAGTTTTCAAAAATATCCATTCTTTAATATTATAATAATAATAATATTGGTAATAATATACGCCATTCATTTATAATGCAGTAGTAAAAGTAACAATAGCTACAATAAAAAAACAATAATTTAGTTATTATAAATATGTGTGGTACTATTGCAGATATTAAAAATAGTCACATGGTTCAGTGATAATAATGATATGTTATTCATATATGTATGATGATGATGATGACGACGAGCTGATGATGGTGATAATAAAAGAAAATAAAACAAAAATTTATAATAAGTAATAATATTTAATTTTTTTAATAATATCTAATTATAATAAACAAAACACTGATATTAATCAATAAATTTTCGTAATTTATAGAAATAGGACTTGAAGAATAGGATATTGTTTTACATTTACTGCATATGTGTGGAAAACAGCTGCTAGGAGATTCTACACCTATAACATATAGCGATTCTATAATGTCACTGTCACTGCATATGAACTGTAAGTGGCTTTCTTCTAAATCATATCAAGCAGACACAGTAAATGTGAATGGAAGTGACTGTGAAGATTAAAGTCTTATCTGACTCTCTGGACAGCAGCCCAGATCGCAGCCAGGCGAACATCCAGCGACTTACCCTTTCATCCAATAACTAACGTCTAACGATTAAACCTTTTCGAAATGTCACCGTCACTGTCTGCTGCTAACTTCGTCCCTTGCACTTGGATGGCAGACAGAGTCAAAAACAAGGTTTCAAGGTTTTATAAATAGAGTCTGGATTCAATGGGTCAACGTTATTTTAGTAAAAGTACACTAAAACTAAAAATATTGGTCAAAAAATACTTTGCTTAACTGAAATCCCATTAAAATTTGCAATAAATTAAAAACTAAATCTAAATTGAACTAGCATTAGTCACTGAAAAAATTTACTGTAATGAAATAATGATCAAAAATAAGTCATCTTTTTTATTTTTATTTTTTTTATTTATTATTATTTTTTTTTACAATTTATGAAAATCTGACTTGTGGCTGTTTGGAGAAGTACCTGTAGATGGCGCTTTTACATACTAACACTCAACATTCTGAAAACGTAGCCCTACAGTATATACATTTCTGGAGATCTCGAATTATGTAGCCAGAAGTACGGTGGGCGAGAGAGGTTAACGCGCTGCAATTTAAGAAAGCACATGCAATAACAAAAAACCACTAGCAAATTAAGAAACGATCTTCATCAATTTGAAAGCACACCTGTTAGAAATTGTCACAACATAGACAACGGAAGAAACGCGCAGCAAATTGGTCAAAACACAAACAACAAAAGAAACGCGCAGCAAATTGGTCAAAACACAACAAAAGAAACGCGCAGCAAATTGGTCAAAACACAA
>CAIGQQ010029161.1:276453-290487 GCA_903798035.1 Danio albolineatus
AATAATAATTCTGTATTCCTGTCTTCTAAATTAAAGGAGTTTCCTTCAAGGAGCGATTTCAGTTTCCACTACAGCAGAGTTCATAGCTGGTGTTTTGGCAGATTATTGCTTCTCCACTGTTTATAGTTCCTCTCACTAGATCTTTTCTAAAACCTAGCAAACTGCTTTAATCGTTGCTGTCTAAACTGGCTGCAGTAATATAAATGAAATTGAACTTTACTAGTGTTCACTAGTGTTCTTGAGATTCAATTCACAGTTCCGTAAACATAGCCCTATATACATTTCTGGAGATCGTAAATTATGTTGTCAGAAGAACGTATGGCAGGATTTCGTCTTTAAAACGAATGACATGGGGCAGTATGACGCCGTTCCTTTTCACGCTTACCAGATGACCGCTTTCTCGCCGATGGGGGGTCTGAATCCAGCGAAGAACGGTTTCAGGAAGCTGCTAAGACAAAAATAAAAGGCAAAAATAAAATATACAAGTAAATAACAGGGTGAGAATGTGGTAAATCCGAAAATGTAGTAAAAAACAGGGTTTTTTTTTCTAAATTGCTTTTTAAAACTGTCAACTGAGTTTAGAGAAGTGGGTGGGTGGGTCAGTCGGTGCTTTTAAAACACTATTGGTTGGGTTTAGAGAAGGAGGAGGGTCGGTCATTTGATCAGTCAGTCAGTCAGTCAACAGTGGCCTCTGTTGTATTTACGCGAGAACAGCAGGTGTGAATAGCACTCGAGAGAGACATTTGAGATCTTGAAAAGCAAACACAGCGGCCTCTGGTGGATTCGCTAAAACAAAAACTGCAAAAAACAAAACAAAAACAAACGTACCTCCTAGGACGTATTTGGTGATCTCCAGAAATGTACACAGTGGTATGTTTTCAAAATGAGCCTGGTTTGCACAGTTGAGTCCAGCAAGTTGCTAAAGCTAATTGGTAATTCACTAACACAAATGACTGTTTTAAACAAACTTCGTCAACATATATTGTATTTAATCTGTTTCTGTTTTTAATTATCTATGTGTATGAGTTTACATTGTATGCGTAGGCCTATATGTAGATATTTGTGCATTTGTGTACCTCAGTGTGCCAGGAGACCATTTGGGAGGCTTATAAAATCTTCTGGGATCGCTTACCTGAGAAAGAAGAGTATCAGATCTGGATGAGGAAATGTCAAAATGGTAGTATTAGCGTGTTTGACATCGGCCGAAGCTTTAGTCAGTCAGCTGAGCACCTTGCTTTGATTTCAAGTGTAAGTATTCGTACAACTTCATAGATCACTACAATTGTTATATTCCGACAAAAAAACAACAACAACTCACCTTTATTGTATTTTGCAGAGGGTAGCATCATCCACAATGACATCAACAAGGTAAAAATTGTGCACAATTGTTCGTGTCAAAATAAAGGCTTGTGAACATGAGAATATTGTAGTGCACATGACTAAAATACTATAGTAATTTATAGTAAATTATACAGTATTTAACCATACTAAAGTGTTTTATACTTTATATATTATCGTATTTAAAACACTTTGTTATTGAAGGCTGACAAACTGTAATACATAGTGTAGCACACTTTAGTTTTTACTACAGTAACTGGTGTATTGCAGTAAAATATACTCTATGGTTGTTGAAACTACAGTATATGTGCATTTATTTACATTGCTAAAGTTTTATTTTTTACCATAGTGACATAACACCAAAGCTATTTACAACAGGGGGGCTGGAAATAACAAAACGGGAGGGTGGCGGGAGGTGGGTGTGAAATACGGGAGATTCCCAGGAAAAACAGGAGTGTCGGCAGGTATGGGGTAGGGCAAGCTTTAAACTGAATTTCTTCACACACAAGTTAGCAAATCCACCATAGCACATGTCTTTGTATTCATTTTTCACAACAAACAAGAACCTGTAACACATCCCACTATTTATAAAGTAACGGTGTAACCACTTAATTCCTATATTTGTCTTATGGTAGTGCGCCCACCAGCCCATGGCAACCTGAATGCAGGTAGGACTTACGGGCAAAATGAAGTAGTACAGCTCTGCCTAAATGTAAATTAATCTGCAAAAGACTGGTGTGGAGCTAATGCTAACCCTTATAAAATAATTAATACAGTATTTAAACAGTAATTAAAACAGTAATTAGCCCAATGGCTAATTCTTAGCTCACACTAGTACTTTGTAGACAAAACCACCCATTGATAGTAAAAATTGCATACAGATTTTAATCATACCTTTAGTCCCTGTTAAAGCTAGTCCACTTTTTATGGCTTTAAATATTTAGCATGCTTTATGCTTCCATTTATTTCCTGAAGGGCAAAACTCATTTTGTTTTCCAATGAGAAGTTTAAATTTTGCGTGTTCTCGGTATGTTCCTGTCCTTCAAATGCATTTATAATTTTCTTCACTTTCACAGGCATCAGACGACGACTACTTCGCCAACACAAGCAAACGTGGCCACAACCAAACAAGGTCAGTGTAGTTTACTACATTGTTTGAAACAAGATACTTCTTAAACAGTGGATCTGAGTTCGCATTCCCTGTGTTTATACATTTTTAGCTGATGTCCAAAAAATCTTGTTGACTTGATTTTGCAGTCCTTTGATTTAAGTTATGCTCTGATTCAATGTTTATTAGTACTGCAGTCATATCAACATAGACCTAGTGCTTTCTGGCTCAGGATATACACTGCTCTCAGAATAGACTTTAATCCTTGTTAGGTTCTCAGTGGCTTGTAATAAAGTAGAGGTGTCAGGATCCTCAGACAAAGTTCTGCCATTTAGTCAAGTGTAATTAATTATTTGTGCATGGTCTTAGTCACAACAATAGATTATATTGTATGGCCCTTATATCATGAGGATAATTAAGGACACCCAATTAATTGATGCAATTTACATTTAAAAGTAATGATGATGAAGTACAATTTCTCTTTTCTTTGCTCTCATCTAGTTGATATTCTGATTCCTGAGGCAGTGCCAGGTTCACATGATGTCACACCGCAGACCTTTGCAGATGAAATCGTAATCACTACCATGCCTACAAGGCTTCAAGTGACACCTGGAATTACCCCAAAGCCTGATCATGTCACAGCCTTTAAGGACACAGTAAAACCTATTTCTGAAACTGGACCTGAGGTCACATTGGGTACTACTTCTGAGAGTCCCGTTAAAGCGTTGGATGCTATCACCGTTAAACATGAAGAGGTTGTTGTAGTCTCAGAGTCTAAATTATTGATCACTGAGAGGACTTCAGAGGACTCTACTTCAAGGAAATATGATTACGAGATTCCCGCAACCTTTAAGGATTCGTTAGCAATAAACACTCCTACAGTACTAACAAGTGAATTTCCTGCAGAGATGTATTCAGAAACAGGAGAGGGCTTTTCTGATGGTACGGTTAAAACAGTAGCGGTTACTATTGAACGGGAATTTGACATTGTCTCAAAATCTACATTATTAATCACAGACAGAACTCCAGAAGTTTCTACTTCAAGAAAATATGAGTATGTTATTCCCACAAACTCTGGAGATTCATCAGGGTTAAGCACGAATACTCCCACAGTGACCACAAGTGAACCCAAGGAAGATCTTCATTCAGAATCAGAACAGGAGGCAGGACAGGGTGTTACTCACAGTCCTGTTGAAACAACACATGTTACCATTAAGCAAGAAGTGTTGGACTCAAAGACTACATTATTGACAACTGACAGAACTCCATATTCTACTTCAGCAAAATATGAACATGTTATTCCCACATCCTTTGAGGACTCACTAGTCACTAATTCATCTACTGAAACTGTAAATCAGGATATGACCGATGTTCTTGTTAAGACAGCATATGTCCCCACTTCACATGGAGAGGCTGAAATTGTCACAGAGTCGATATTAGCGAACTCTAACAGAAATCTAGAAGATTCTACTTTAGGAAAATATGATTATGAGATTCCCACATCACAAGGAATTAGTACGTTTTCAGGAGTAATTAGTGAAGCTTCTACAAACGAACTTACTTCAGTATCTAAATTGGATATTGGCCAGGCTACTACTGAAGGTCCCAAAACAGATGATGCAGTTCAATATATAGAATCTGTTGTTGTGTCAGAGGCAACATTGAACTCTACTGGCAGAACTCCAGTTAGCTCATCCTCTACAAAGATTGAGACTGATCCTTCCACAACTCCTGAAGACCTGACAGGAGTAGGTACCAATACTCCTGAAATAGTTACTAGAGATTCCATTACAAATTTTATCCCAGAAACTGAGGGTGTTACTGAAAGTCCTATTAAATCTGCACCTGTTACCATTCAGCATGTGAATGTTGATGATGTTTCAGTAGCTCCAGTGATGCCCACTGACAAACCTCCCAAAGACTCATCTACAGAAATATCCCCTGCTCAGAATCTCTTACCAAAGGAACCAGAGCTGCCAACTCCTACAGAACCAGCAAAGGTTTCACCTGCCACAGAAGGGTTGCCAAAGCATCAGACAGACAAGAATGATGTTACAATTGTATACATGTCCACTGTGCCAGAACTACTGTCACCCACAACCCCTGCATATACATCAACTGACATTGCTGAAGAAAACCTACCTGTGCCAACAGGGGGGGCAGTTGTTACATTACTTGATAAGGATAAGAAAGAAGATACACCCTACAAAGAGAGCAAACCTACACAGGTGACAACAGAGGAAGAATTACCAGGTACCACAACAGAGAGTACTCAGGGAGTGTGGAGGGAAACCCATGAGCTAATAAATGTCACATCTGATGCTGAAGACGTAATTATAACAGAGATCCCAGAAGTTGTTGAGGTACCAGCTGGAGGGACACCTAATATACCTGAGCAAACTACAAAAGCCACTGAATCTGTGTTTACTGTGAAAGACACTTCTATTATTGAGGAAAAGACTAGCATTGTGAAACCTGTTGTGATGACAACAGAGGCAGCTGATCTTACTGAGGTTGGATTTGAAGATTTGGGCTCGGACAAAGTAACAATTCTTGAAAACACGCTTGAAGATTTTGTGGGACTAACAAGTGAACCTATTGGTGTATCAGGGGGTGTAACCGAAGCCACCATTTTAGAGGAATATGTGGAAAGTACTGAAAGTGTTTCAGGTAAAGATAAGTCCACTGAAACTTCTCCTAAGATCACAGGTGAAACCACAACCGATGACACTGGTACCCCAGAAACTGACATTTTAGAGCCTGTAATCGATGATCTAAATGTATCACCTAAAAATGATGATGATACTAAGGAAACCCACATTTTTAAGGACACAACGTCAGATCTTAGTGTTACTAAGACTGAAAAAGACATACTGACAACTACCATACATGAGGACATACATGAAGTTACAGAACCATCAAAAATTCCAGAGGTCACACATGAAGTTGTGGTAGAAATCACAGATGATGGACGTGAGACCAGAGGAGATTCCTTGCCCGAGACACTAGAAGTCACAACAGAGACACCAAAGGTTGCAACAGAAGCTGATGTCAGAACAACAACAAATTTTATATCTAAAGCACCTGAAGTTACACTAAAGACAACTGGAGTCATGTCAGAAACACCTGATGTCACTTCTCAGACACCTTTGTTGAAGCCTGACGATTCAGAAAGGGTTGAGATAGTACCTGAAACTCCTGACATACAAGTGGTTCAACAAGAGCACTCAGAAGATGACACCCCAACTCCTGTCTTGAAAGTGGAGGATATCACGGTCGCGCTGAATGACTTGACAACTACTATTCAAAAGACTTTCTCAACCACATCACAACAAGACATTTCTAATGACATTTTAGATGAAAACAATGTGGTGAGCACATCCCGTTTCTTGTTATAAATGGGCAGTTATAAAGTTAGTAATTATGAGTTGTTCTAAAACATTTTCAACATTTTCTTTTCCTGTGTATACTGTAGATGGGAAATGAAATTGATGATATTGTGGTTCGACCAGTACGTCCTGTCGGCGATCATATTTTGGAGCTAAGTATTAAGCTAAGAGGTGAAAGCTACGACGATGCTCTGAGAGATCCATCAAGTAACTACTATCAACATCTATCGACACTTTTTGTCGAAAAGGTGAGTTGCTTCTACACATTTAACTATTTTAATAATTGGAATCTAAAATCATGGCCATCAGGGTAGACACTGTATTCTGTATTGTACTTTATTTTGTTATAGATTGAAGACGTTTTCGAAAGGCTTCCAGGTTTTAAGAAAATACATGTTCTTGAATTCAGGTATGATAAACCAAACATTTAAATAACACATTCTGGTAATAAATCAAGCAAACAATATACATTGATTTCCTTATATCTGTCTTTTTTCTTAATAAATCCCAGGCCACAGAAGGACATTGAAGGGTAAGCTTCCTGAATTTTTATTTAAATCAAAATTAGGTCATAAATAATCACATCTCGGCGACACAGTGGCGCAGTAGGTAGTGCTGTCCACTCACAGCAAGAAGGTCGCTGGTTCGAGCCTCGGCTGGGTCAGTTGGCATATCTGTGTGGAGTTTGCATGTTCTCCCCGTGTTGGTGTGGGTTTCCTCCGGGTGCTCCGGTTTCCCCCACAGTCCAAAGATATGTAGTACAGGTGAATTGGGTAAGCTTAAGTGTCTGTAGTGTATGTGTGTGAATGAGAATGTATGGATGTTTCCCAGAGATGGGTTGCGGCTGAAAGGGTATCCGCTGCGTAAAACAAATGCTGGATAAATTGGGAGTTAATTCCGCTGTGGCGACCCCGGATTAATTAAGGGACTAAGCTGACAAGAAAATGAATGAATGAATAATCACATCTCCAAATGATAAAATCCAAGAATGTAATTTGGGCTATACCTACTAATACCTACCTGATAAATCCATTTCCCCACCCTGCTATATCAGACAGCTGTGTGTTCCATATCTTCTCCAAAACATCTAATGAGAAATTCATCTGCCTGAATTTTCCACCCACCATATGTAGTGTTTTATAGAGCGTTGCTCTAAAATCAATTTCACACTGTTTTCTTAGTAAGGTCATGTGCTTGCTGCCTCATTAGCTTTGCAAAATCAATCAACTGAATGGATAGTCATACTCATTTAGGTGTAACATCAAATGTGTGTGTGTGTCAGTTTGCTATTTTACTTGGCTAGTTACCACCTTACAGTAAGTGGGATTAGCTGCTGTGCTAAATGCACACCAAGCTGCCAAGCATGATGGGATTAATGCTAAATATTCTCTGATCTCAAGCTTCATCATGGCATGGAATCTCTGATGTTTATCAACAAGGCCTTGTTTATATCACAAATTGCATACTCGCATATTTAGAACTCCACAAGGCCTGTTAAAGCACCATAAAATAGAGAGGTTCCCAATCAAAGACATATAAAGCTAACAGCATTTCTAAAGTTTCAAGAAATTGTATCTTGGTGAAGATTTGGACTTTCATGGGGAGAAAATGGATCTGGTCATAAAGTCACCAGGTTTTCTGACCCTCGTAGGAAAAGAAAATATGTAGCGAAAAAAATCTAGGTCAGTTTTCCTCAGCTGTCCCAGTTCTTTTTTATTTCCCCAGTAACCTGCAGCTGGCTGCTGACTATTCTGTGGCACGTTTGGTTTCTGACTTGATAATAGCCTGGAATTTTATTTTAGCTCTCCTGCTATGAGAAAGCAATAGCTTGACTTCTTATGAACCAGTATAACGTTTTGTGTTGGCTAGGATGGTTTATTTAATGGTTATAGAGAGATTTTTAAGGTAGTTAAACCAGCTGGTTGATGAGCTACCCCAGTTTTAATATCTGCCATTGGACATTTTTCAACTGATTTAAATTTGACAAACTTAATTGAACAACATCAAGCTCTACTCTACTAAGATGTTTAATGTGTTTGTTTAGTAACAGTGTTTAAGTCATTTAATGCATAACCAGTCTTGAGGCAAGTTTATGGGCAGTTTGATTATGTGTATTTACATATAAATTTACAGTTAAGAATTTAGCAGACGCTTTTATCCATTGCAACTTACATGACATTACCCATAAACACACCCGTAGCAGCGAGCTGCCTGAGGAAGAGTTGGGGGTTCTGTGCCTTCCTCAAGGGACCTCAGCCATGGTATTAATGGTGGAAGAGATTGCTGGTTATTCACTCATTCCACCTACAATCCCTGCCGGTGCCAGGACTCGAACCTGCAACCTTTGGATCACAAGTTCAACTCTCTAACCGTTAGGTCATGACTGCCTGTATATTATGTTGTGTTTTGACCACAGGTGTTTTCTTTTTATTCTTCAGAGGCCTGGCAGTGGTGGTGCACTATGCTGTCGTTCTTGAAGGTGATGGAGCAGGAATAAGTAATGAGACCATGGATTACATAAACCTGCATTCCAACATGGTTGAAAACTCCTTCACTGATCCCGAGGAGCTGCCTACTGTGGTCTACACCATCACTGACTTCCGAAATTACATCACCGAAGCCCTTCACAAGGAGAATTTTATCAGAAACGCTACTCTGGAAGTGGACCCTGATTCTTTGCAACTTGAAAATGGTACGACATTCTCTAAGAAACAGAAGCACATTCATTGCTTTTCAACCAGACCTGGTAGAGTTATACAGTTACCATTTTTTTAAGTCATTCAGCCAACCTCTGGGTCTGGTGGGTAGGGCTGGTTATCGTTCGAAAACCTTCGATATCGGCATCAATACATTAAAAGTGTTGGTTTCAATATTTATTTTTTTTAAAGCTTGAGTCTTCTGTAGTTACACTGTGCACTAATACCAAACTTATTCCTGCTCCATATTGGCCTAGGAAACTGAAGTAACTACAGAAGAGTAAAGCTTTAAATAGCAATGCTTTAAATAGCATTGTGAAACCTGTTGTGATTACAACAGAAGCAGCTGATCTTACTGAGGTTGGATTTGAAGATTTGGGCTCGGACAAAGTAACAATTCTTGAAAACACGCTTGAAGATTTTGCGGGACTAACAAGTGAACCTATTGGTATATCAGGGGGTGTAACCGAAGCCACCATTTTATCGGAATCATATGTGGAAAGTACTGAAAGTGTTTCAGGTAACGATAAGTCCACTGAAACTTCTCCTAAGATCACAGGGAAGCCACAACCGATGACACTGGTACCCCAGAAACTGACATTGTAGAGCCTGTAATTGTTGATCTAAATGTATCACCTAAAAATGATGATACTAAGGAAACCCACATTTTTGAAGATACAACGCCAGATCTTAGTGTTACTAAGATGGAAAAAGACATACTGACAACTACCATACATGAGGACATACATGAAGTTACAGAACCATTAAAAATTCCAGAGGTCACACATGAAGTTGTGGTAGAAATCACAGATGATGGACGTGAGACCAGAGGAGATTCCTTACCCGAGACACCAGAAGTCCCAACAGAGACACCTAAGGTTGCAACAGAAGCTGATGTCAGAACAACAACAACAAATGTTATATCTAAAGCACCTGAAGTTACACTGAAGACAACTGGAGCCATGTCAGAAACACCTGATGTCACATCTGAAACACCTTTGATGAAGCCTAAAGATTAAGAAAGGGTTGAGATAGTACCTGAAACTCCTGACATCCAAGTGGTTCAACGAGAGCACTCAGAAGATGACATCCCAACTCCTGTCTTGAAAGTGGAGGATATCACGGTCGCATCGTGGTTTGGTAGGAAACTGATGTAACTACAGAAGAGTAAAGCTTTAAATAGCGATACTATCAAAACTTTGCTAACGGTTTAATCCGATTCAATGATTTATGCTAAACTACGAAAAAAATTTAGTGTTTCTTTACATGTTAATGATAAGAACCCAAAACTTTGAGGACTGATGTCTTCATACACATTCAGGTTTCGGCTTTTGTTCTGTCACAGTGGTAAATTTCAAACTGTAGCCGAATAAACTTTAAATGCAGCATGTTGACCGAGCATGTTGAGCCTCCATAGTTCTTATCTCTGGTTTTGGCAAATCTTGTAGCCCTCAGAGCCAATCTTTATTGAAGAGATGCCAGTAAGGGTATGAACTATGTATGAGAAGTTTTTACTATAATTTGATATGATTTGTCTCTGTTTTGGCTTCACAGTGGAGACGTTGCTGCCTTCCAAACCAACCAGCAGACCGTTTGACTCCAGTGACATGATGGTGAGTCAATGGTCATTGGCAGGACCACCCAGTAAGTGGGTAACTCTGACTGTCCAGTCCAGGTTCTCTTTCCAAAGCTGCATGTTAGGATTATTATTTTTTTTTTCACTTCAGTGCAGCGCAATCACTTTGAGTGTGAATGTAAATCCTTCCAAAGCTGTTAAATGAAAAATGAGTCACTCTAATTGCAATCACATGTAGGTTTTTGTTGTTACATGATAAGAAAGATTACCTTGCACGTAAAATGGGTTTTCATGGCATGCCATTAAAACAGATTACAGCCCAGCTATGGGATAATACAGCAGGTCTGTAAAACTATTCAAGTCAATTTTCCAGCTCAAGTAATCTCTAGACACAAGTAAGCTTGCTATTTTATGAAAATTGTTTAGCTCAGGCACTATGAAATATTGAAAAGAATCTGTTTTTAATCTCAGTGTGACATCGATTTTATTGCAGAGGCTGAGCAGCTTTCCTCACAGTCTGTAGTTTAATTAGAAAGACACATTGGAGTCCAAACATGGCAATAATCTTAGAATTTACTCTTGTTTTCTCTCTTATATTAAAAAAACTGGCACTTTTTTCAGTACCCTCATTAAGTAGATTTACTGTCTTGTTTTGGCTGGTGTGCTGTGTTCATGTCTGGATCTGGCAACATGTGTTCACTCTCTCTCAGGTAATTGTATGCATGCCTCCAATGACACATATACACCAAATTGTAACTGGTGGGGTGTGCAAAACTAGTTCTTCCCGTTACCTTATAGACAGTCCAGCCATTTGTCCTAAAAGGCCAATGGACCTAATTCAAGAAATTTGAGCAGAGCTAATTTTTAGGTAAACTGTTCACAAAACTATTCTTATGTGAATTATTGAAGTGAACTGAATGTGGCAGTTTACGTAAGAATGGTTTTACAAATGATTTACACAGAATTTGGTCGTGCTCATGTTTCAAAAATGAGCTCAATGTGTAGAACTGACAGTGATCTACTTTCAGTAGCACCTCACTCATTACATGCATGAAAATAAAATGGTGTGAATAATTCATGGGTGTATACCAGTGGTTAAATATACAACATGACATATTCCAAATCTACATCAAGGTTAAATGTTAATTTATGGTGTATGGAAAAAGCTAAAAACTGTTAGTTATTATCCATTGACCAATCTTGGAACAGATTGTCAGTACGATGTGAAGATCATGTGCATGTGTGCTTTTCTCCCATTGACATTTCTCTGGAAAAAAATATGTATTTCCAGAGTAATTTAGTGAGAAGTTTAAGGAAAATTTGTTCCTCTTCCAAGTGTACTTTTTCAATCTTCCCACTCTTTTTCTGATGGTCAGATGGTGGGAAACATAATTTTAGCAGTCTGTATACATTAAGTGGACACTGGCCTCAATATGGAAAGTTAAAATGGATTTTGCCTCATGTTTTTGTTATTTGACATTTATGTAGATCTACCTTGCTGTGATTCACTTCAGTATTACTAATCATAACCTTTCAAACATTAAATCCTAGGATAACGTTCTTGCTTCTGAGAAACCACCAGATGTTCCTGAGCAGGAATTATCCAACAATGACATCTTCATTACAAATGATGACATCTTTGATCCTGATCCATGGACAGGTGGACAAAGTGAAGACAGAACTGCAAATGATGTGATCATCTTTGAGGAAAGTCCCACTGTGTCTCCTGTAGAAGTGTCTTTGAAGAACTTGGACATTGAAGTTACCTCTAAATCTGACACATCAAGCAGTGCCCCTATTCCTGGTATATACAGTAAATACTTGCCTGTAAATTATTCCCCCAAAAGCCAGTAATATGCTTCTAAAATAATGTGTTATTTTTTTCAGATGAAACTATTCTTGAAGAGGAGGGATTTTTACAGACTACAACTACAGTCAGTCCAAATATAGACACAATAACTGAATTTATTTTACCTACGGAATCACCTCACAAGATAGAAGAGACACCAGTCTCTCCTGTAGAACCTCCTGAGGTTGAGGAAACTACTCCGAGTGATTTAACAGACCTTGGTTCAGGCTCAGGATTCTCCGGAGATCACATGGGCTCTGACATCTGGCCTTGGGCATCACACACACCACAAGAAGTGTTGAAGGAAGATGCCAATGATGAGGTACACCAACCTCAGGAAAACCAGGAATCTATAGTAAAACAGCTTGAGCCTTCACATCAAGACGTGACCCCTGAGGAACCTTTCTTGGATAGGGTTCTTGTGACCCAAGACATTCGTACCAATCCTCACTACACAACAACTGACCAGGCTCCGGTGTTTTGGACGATGGAGACTTTGACTGTTGAGCTTTCAATGCAGACTCAAGTAGCCCCTGAAGATTATGATGACTATTTTCCAGATGCATCAACCACTATGGCTACACTTGTGACTAATCAACCTTTGTTACATGCCCACACTTCAGTAAAAACACAAGATCTGGATGCTTCAGAAAGTCCTGAGACGATAAGTTCAACTATTGATAGGGACTATACGGAACGACTTGTTACACCCACTGTGATCCAACCAAACACACCAGTAGCTCTAGATAAGCATACTACATCAGACAACATACAGAATCTAGAAACTGTGGGTACATTATTTGTAACACTGCCCTCCACAATGAAGTCCACTGAAATCTCTTCGACTACACAATTACCTGTGATCATCAACATTGATACAATTTCAGTGGAAGGTCCTACCACTTATTCAGAAGCTGTTAAGCATCATGTAAATGAAGATATCACAGAGTTACCTGCTCTGGTCTGGCCAGAGATTGAAGGATCAGATGAAGAATTCAAGGTTTTAGATGAGGAATTGGAACTCGTCAAGTTTGTGCCTACAGAAAGCCCAGTAACTGAACTCTTAGAAGAAGATTTAGTTAGTGATGAGATCTTGGTTGCAACAACAACAACAGCAGCAACAACAACAACAACAACAGCATCTCCATCCTCAACAACAGTAGCAACTGTGGTAACAAGTTTAGGTCATTCAGCCTCCTTGACCCCTGAAAAGGACTCACCTTTCACTTGGATATCACATTCATCAATAGATGAGGATGAAGCTCTGTTAGAGTCCACAGAACCCCTACCCACCCAATCACCCACTGCTTCTGTTCTTCTAAAGACAACCACACAGACTTTGATGCACACATATATAGCAACGGTTGCAGGGGAGCTTGTTTTATCAGATAACATGGATAATAGGGACTCAACCACAATGTCTGTCACGACAGATGTTTCAAAACATTTTAGTTCCACCTCTGTACAATCATTTTCTAAATCAACATTCAGACCGACTGCCCATATAATTAACCATGAAGAAACTTCAGATGATGATGTAGAGACTAAAGAAGTTTCAGATGTCTCAGTACAAGATGTACTTGAGCATGAAGACAATTCATTTGACCCAGTACAGGATGTAGTTGTGTCTGGAGTGACTGCAGATGACACCATTCAAGATTTAGTCGAACATGAAGGCACTATATTCGACACAGTACAAGATGAGGTTGAGTCTAGAGAAATTTTAGATGACCCAGTACAAGATCTAGTTGAGTCTGGAGAAACTTCAGATGATTCTGTACAAGATATAATTGAGACTGGAGAAGTTTCAGATGACTCAGTAGAAGATGTACATCAGCATGAAGACACTTCAGGCGACCCTGTACAAGATGTAGTTGAGACTGGAGAAGTTTCAGATGGCTCAGTACAAGATGTAGTTGAGACTGGAGAAGTTTCAGATGGCTCAGTACAAGATGTAGTTGAGACTGGAGAAGTTTCAGATGGCTCAGTACAAGGTGTAGTTGAGACTGCAGAAGTTTCAGATGGCTCAGTACAAGGTGTAGTTGAGACTGCAGAAGTTTCAGATGGCTCAGTACAAG
>CAIGQQ010029161.1:290887-307420 GCA_903798035.1 Danio albolineatus
GACTTAGCAAGTTTAGCCTTGCCTGCCAGTCCTGGAAGGGCATTAATGGTGTTTTTTAGCCTCAGGGTCACCAACATGAAGTTTTCCGAAGATCTCTTCAACAAAAGCTCTACTGAATACAAGGCTCTTGAGCAGCGATTTCTGGAACTGGTAAGATATATTTGTCAGGCTCAACTGGTGATCCGTTCTTTGGCATTTAGGCATGGACATAGCCAATTAACTAGGGATTAAAAGTTATTAGTTAATTACCTTGCTCTACTTTATGCAAGGCAACGTGTCAGTAAGAAAGCCTTGAGTCATTAATGACAACAGTTTTAAAAGTTCTTAGGCGGTAATGATCTCATAGAGCCCAAAGGGATGTTATTGAATGTTTGGGACTGATAGCCTCTGTAACCATTTACTTTTTCTTTCATGAAGTCATCAATGATAACTAAATTGTCACTTTGTGGAATAGTCTACACATTATTGGGTTTAGGTTTGTAAAATGTGTGTTCTAAACATACACAACGCAGTACAGCAGTTTAGATTTGTTGATGTTTGTTGTCGAACATTAAGGGAGTTTGTTAGGGGCTTTACTAGGCATACTATCCGTTAACTTAATTAGCATAGCTGTCTTTATGAACAGTAACTAATGAGATAATTGATGCAATTAGGACCTTCTTGACATCCATTACCTACCTAGGTATGTGTGATCCTGCTTTGTATTTTCACTTTGTAATTATTCTTCTCAATGTTTGACTTTTGTAGCTCGTACCATACCTACAGTCCAACCTCAGCAATTTCCAGAATTTAGAGATTTTGAACTTCAGGAACGGCAGCATTGTGGTGAACAGCAGGATGAAGTTTGCCAAGCCAGTTCCCCATGGTGTGACAACAGCAGTGTACCTAATATTAGAGGACTTCTGCAACACTGCTTACCAAACGATGAATCTCGCAATAGACAAGTATTCACTGGATGTCGAATCAGGTAATTTTTGTTATTGCTTGTGCGGCCAAGAATATTCTAAAATGTTTTAGGCTGATTTAAAGTCATTTATAAATCCTAAAACTTCTACCAGGTGTGTCTGGTATTTAAAGATAATCACACAGTACGTTTTTTTATTTATTAATCCTACTTTCAGCCTTTGAGACACAGAGTTTATGAATGTTCTTGAAGTTAAGTTTATTTTTAAACTAATTTCGAGAGGATCACGATTGACCACAGCTGGTCCCTCATTAGCTAATGCATGATTCACCATTCGGATGATTCCTAACTCACTATAAATAACCAGTTTCTTACCTCAGTCATCTTCATCTTGAAGAATCCCCCCTTCCACCCCTACTCCTCCTGTCTTTTGCTTGATAGGGCAGCACATCAAGGGTTTCCTCCGGTTTCCTCCCACAGTCCAAAAATTTGTGACATAGGTGAATTGACCAAACCAAATAAGCAGTTCTGGAGACCTGAGCTCAAACTCCCCTCTCGCGGTGCAAAGCCCCAGGCTCGAGGATCTTATGAGCTCAGGGCGCTCTCCCAGGACAGCATGCCAAACACGCTTTTATAATCAATCATCAGCTAAGTGTGAACTCTTAAAAAAGTGGCAAGTTAATGTCAAATAAAACAGTTGTCATGCCAACATTTTACTGTAAACAGAAGCTCACATCGCTTGCCTTGCCTTTGAGTTCTACTGATTGGGCCATTTGCAAAACAATGACTTTAACTTTATATGGATTTAGGCTGTTCATTCAGACAACAACAGTGTTTTGGTGTCATTATTATCTACACATATTTTTGTTTGTTTATAAGCATGCGCGAGTACTTGACAACCAAAACATAAATTGACTTTATGTGTGCAGATGTTTAGTGTTTCTTTATTAAGTAACATGGCCTGGCATTTTCAAAGATCCCTTTAATGCTATGGTTTTGAGAAATCAATAGATTTGCAAAAGATAAGATTTTTCATTTGGCAGATTTACATTGGATACTCATAGACACTGAGTATACAAATGGTAGATTTCCAGCATTTCTGAGTGATATTGAGGAGTTTTCTTCTGCGCTAGAGGACACAGGGTTAGTGTTTTTCCAGTTTGGCTTTGCAAAACCTTGGGCCAGGTTAGGGTGAGTGATAGGCGATTGATTCTGTACTGCAGACAGATTAGAAGTGATTTATTCTAGTGAGACGTGCAGCGCTCAACGCATCAGACAAGTGACTCATGTTTGTTTGTGTCCCGGTGTGCGCGCATGTAAATTCTGTCTGAGCTCCTTTGTCAACATGACATCTCTAATGACCAAATTCTGATGCCGCTGAATCAGAAAATTAGCTTTGTTTTGAGGACACATTTTTAAAAATGCTTTACAGTTGCTTTTATAGCAATCTGATCAAATGTGAAAATAGTTACATTTCTGAACAGTGAACTTTTTATATTATCGTACTCCATCTTGATCCTAGATCAGATAAATCAATGATACAATGGTTTTGTTTTTATTTGGATATTTGCTGCAGTTTATTAAAAACTAGATAGCAATAATTTAAAAATGACTTCAGTAACATCTCTACTGTGATGAGCATATATTTTTTAAAATAATTAAATTATTTTTTATTAAAATAAAATTTAAAATACAATGGCATGTGGTGTGACTCTGAAAACTTTATATTATATTATATTTTATATATAATAATATAAAAACAAATTTTTCCTTTTAATTGATTTTCCTTTTAATTTAATTTAATTGATTTACACAATTTTATTCACTAAGTTTCTAAGATAAATTGTTACTCATATGTAGGCCCACACAGAATCTGCGCACGCAGAATTCCGCAGATTTTCAGCTCATCATTGATTCTGTTTGTTTACTGGTGTAAATGTGTGTAAAATTGAATTTATTCAGTTTTTAAATTAACTTCAGTAATAATATTGATTAATATGAAAATATTCATATGATTTATTTACAATACGGTTTGTAAAGTAATATTTTTTGTCTTTTAGTAGAGATTTTATATGAGAGACTTGCTTTGTTTACCAAATAAAGTGGATCTAATTGGATTCGCATTGTAAACATTAAATAAAAGTTAAAAACGTATTACTTTTTATTTCATATATTAAAGTTTTAGTTATGATACTCCTAAAATTCATTCCGCATAAATCCGCAGATTTTTAACAAAATACTCTGCAGAAATAGCAAAAAATTTCTGCAGATTCCGTCATATGCTATGATTTTTAATTAATATTTTTAATTGATTATGTTTTTTTTTTTGTACAGTTATTTTTCATTTTATTTCTTTATATTTTTTTCATTTTAAGTTTTATTTTTGTCCAGTTAGTAATTTAGTTCTACTTTTGCATTGTCATGTTGTTTACATAAATTTGTTTTATGCATGTTTATTTCCTTTATTAAAATGTTCATCTTTTGTTTTATTTCTTTATTTTTTATTTCTTTATTTATTTCTGGCACTTCCAGTAAAGAGTAGGGGTGTAACCCCGGTGTCCTGGCCAAATTCTCTCTCTGCCCTTAACCATCATGGCCTCCCAATCATTCCCATCCACCGAATTGGCTCTATCAATGTCTCTCCAATCCCCAGGTGCGTGGTGTGTGGTGAGTGCACCGCCACCGTTGTCCTGTGGCTGCTGTCGCATCATCCAAGTGGATGCTGCACACTAGTGGTGGTGTGGAGAGACCCCCCCTTATATTCGTGAAGTGCTTTGGGTGTATGGCCATACAAGATAAAAGCGCTATATAAATACAAGTTATATTACTTACTATTTATTTATTTATTTTTAGTTTTTATTAAAGTTCACTATAACTTTAGCCAAAATTTCTCATTTCATCTGTGCTAATCCTACATGCATACCAATTTTACCAATCTTACTATAATAAATGCACTCATCTTTCTCTTTACCAACAGGTGACCAGGCAGATCCTTGTAAGTTCCAGGCATGTAACGAGTTCTCCAAGTGTTTGGTTAACCGCTGGTCGGGTGAGGCCGAGTGTGTTTGTAACGCTGGCTATTTCAGCGTTGACGGCCTGCCATGCCAGAGCATCTGCGACATCCAGGAAGACTTCTGCCTAAATGATGGGAAGTGCGACATAATACCTGGCAAGGGCGCCATCTGCAGGTGTGTGATTTAAAAAGATCTGCAAACATATACAGGTTAGCACTGTCGCCCCACAGCAAGAAGGTCGCTGGTTCAAGTCTCGGCTGGGTCAGTTGGCATTTATGGGTGGAGTTTGCCTGTTCTCCCTGTGCATACCTGTCAACATTGGGATGGGAAAATAGGGGATACAACCCCACTTATCCAGCATATTTTTTACGCAGCGGATGCCCTTCCAGCCACAACCCATCTCTGGGAAACATCCATACACACACATACACTACGAACAATTTAGCCTATCTAATTCACCTATACCACATGTCTTTGGACTTGTGGGGGAAACCGGAGCACCCGGAGGAAACCCACGCAACCACGGGGTGAACATGCAAACTCCACACAGAAATGCCAACTGAACCAGCCGGGGCTCGAACCAGCGACCTTCTTACTGTGAGGCGAACGGGCTACTCACTACGCCACTGTGGCGCCAATGTTATTATTATTATTATTATTATTATTATTATTATTATTATTATTATTATTATTATTATGTGTATATGTCTGTTCAAACACACACCCAAAACCCAGTCTTTCGCTCCTCTTCAAATCGCATGTACAGAATCCGTTTGGGAAACAGCGTCTGTTTATCACAACGCTATCTCTCGGGCAATTCGTAACTTTTTAAAAAGTGGCCAATTTGTATGAATTCGTACGATGTAATTCATACAATTCAGTACAATTTGCTCATCAACCAATGATGGTTGTGTTTAGGGGTGGGGTTAGGTGCCACGCCTCCTTTTTTAAATCGTACATTCGTACAAATTAGCCACTAAACTGCCAAAACATAAAATACTTACGTTTTCTCGAGAGATCAGGCTCGAGTCATGCATCGCTATATGACTTGCTTTGAGGATTTCATAGGAGGTGCGACGGCACCTGTAATGAAAAGGAAAGGGAATCCCACAATTTTTTTTATATTTATTTCAAAGTGTCTCATGCCTAAATAAAACAAAAGCACAGAACGGACTCACATCTAAGAGCAAGAGGCGGCCCCTGGTGGTTCGGCGGTATGGGTTTAATGTTTATTTCCATCCTTCAGAGAAAGACTGAAAATACGGGAAAATACCTTTACGGGAAGATAGCGGGATAGAACTGTAAAATACGAGAGAATCCCGGGAAAACGGGAGGGTTGACAGGTATGTCCCTGTGTTGGTGTGGGTTTCCTCCGGGTGCTCCGGTTTCCCCCACAAGTCTAAAGACATGTGCTATAGGTGAATTGAATAATCGAGATTGACCGTAGTTTATGTGTGTGAATGAGTGTGTATGAATGTTTCCCAGTACTGGGTTGCAGCTGGAAAGGCATCCGCTGTGTAATGCATATGCTGGATAAGTTGGCGGTTCATTCGACTGCTGATGAATAAAGGGACCAAGCCGATTATAACTGATTATTTTTTGTTGCATTTTTACGAGCTAATTCTTCTCATTTGAAAAAGCAAAGGTTAAACTAAAGTCAGAGCTGGGATATTCAAAGAAGACGTAATATGGCACTTTTCAAAACGTAATATACATTTTGGTCTCCACAAAAAAAATGCACCCATAGATAATTTTATAGATAATATTAAAGGTTGTCAAATTTGTCCTTGTTTGGGAATAGGCAAAAATATGTTTTGTGCCTGTCCCTTTAATGCAAATGAGCTTCATTATTATATTATATATGCACAATATATACTATATATACCATATATTTTTTTCCAAAACTGTAATAAAGCTGAGTTTTAATGGTGGTTCAAACAGACTTTTGAGCCAATCATGCAAAAATGAGGCTTCGAATGTCATCAATGATGTAATTGTTCCAAGAATATACAGTACATGATTCACTAGCTTTATCTCCAATCACCCATTATTATACAAATTTTGCAATACCACATTCAAAATTGCCTAATAAAAACCAAAATGCGCATTAATTCTAAAAACGTGCGTAAAAATGTCTATGTGGAAATATGATCAACTTTTTAAATCCAATGAGAAAAAGTGTATATAAACAACGATGCAAACAAATAAATTCCAGCATTGGAATCAACAAAAAGTCATGTGATTTTGCTTTAACAGATCGTGCGACAACAAAAATAGACATCTTAGGACAAACCAATGGATTGAGCACATTGTAAAATATCTGAAATATTGTTTTGGTCATTCTAAAATCCCTCAACCAAAGTCTGTCATCAAAGCGGTTCAGTATTATCACCTCCAGAACGGGAGTTTATTGTGTAATGTCTTCATTAACTGAGGTGCAAGTAATTTATTAAATAAGGAAAAAGCCCAGTGGCTTGTCCTAACACAGCAAATTCTGTGGCAGTGATGTTTTGTTTGACTCGTTTGAGTCCAGTTTTAAGCCCAAGTTAAATTAGCATCTTTGGATGGAAACGTAGCTAGCGAATGCTTCCTGGAACTTCTCAAAACACGCTCCGAAGCCTCAGTACAGGGTGTAACATGACTACTTTCAACTTTTTTACAGCTAAAAACACCTCTATTTTCAAAATCAATCTGTGAAAAACAGTTGAACAAATGGGTTTCTTGACACATTAAAGCGACAGTAGAAAGCCAGACTTCAAATCAACAAAAAGTCATGTGATTTTGCTTTAACAGATCGTGAGACAACAAAAAAGACATCTTAGGACAAACCAATGGATCGAGCACATTGTAAAATATCTGAAATGTTGTTTTGGTCATTCTAAAGTCTGTTATCAAAGCGGTTCAGTATTATTACCTCCAGAACGGGAGTTTATTATGTAATGTCTTCATCATCTGAAGTAATTTATTAAATAAGGAAAAAGCCAAGTGGCTTGTCCTAACACAGCAAATTCTGTGGAAGTGACGTTTTGTTTTCTTCAACTCTTTTGAGTCCAGCTTTGAGCCCAAGTTAAATTAGCATCTTTGGATGGAAACGTAGCTAGCGAATGCTTCCTGGAACTTCTCGAAACACGCTCTGAAGCCTCTGCACAGGGTGTAACATGACTACTTCCAACTTTTTTACAGCTAAAAACACCTCTATTTTCAAAATCAATCTGTGAAAAACAGTTGAACAAATGGGTTTTGTGACACATTAAAGCTACAGTAGAAAGCCAGACTTCACTTACCCCACTGTCATTTCAGGTGTCGCGTTGGTGAAAACTGGTGGTATCGAGGAGAACACTGTGAGGAATATGTGTCAGAGCCGCTGGTGGTCGGCATCGCCATCGCGTCTGTCGCTGGCTTTCTCCTGGTGGCGTCGGGTGTCATCTTTTTCCTGGCCCGAACTCTGAGAGACCAATACGACACGGATGATTCAGAAGACCCTTTAAGGTACAAACTGTGCTTACAACAAACACACGTTCAAATAAAACTTAACGCCGTATGTTCTGGAGGAACAAGCAGGACTGCTTGGCAGATTATCACAAATGCTTTAATTCGTTTTTAAGAAGCATAAATTTCAATCGTTCTGTCAGCGTTGTGAATGAGTGCTATAAAATTACGCATGTGAGTTTGTTCCGAGGCTCTGAAAGAAGAAAAAAAAGAAGAAAGTGTTGCAGGTCCCGACATGTTTAATGGCTGTCAAAAGATGACATTTGGTTTCCTCACCTATTGAAAAGGAACTATATCAGGGGTGCTCAACCCTGTTTCTGGAGAGCCACCCTCCTGCAGATTTCAGTTGCAACCCTGATCAAACACACCTGAACCAATTAATTAGGACCTGAACAGCACTTGATAATTTACAGGCAGGTGTGTTTGATATGGGTTTCAACTGAAATCTGCTGGAGGGTGGCTCTCCAGCAACAGGATTGAGCACCCCTGAACTATATAATATTATGACTGCATTTCAGAGCACTTTATTTGATGTCTCCATTTACACCTTGTATTAAAAGGGCTGATTGTTTGTATTTTCATGCATTAATCACTTTTTATTGCCAATGTGTGAACTGCTTGTAACAAAACTTAAAAAACAAGGCTTTTGTTGACTTTGACTAAAGGCTTTAGGCAGATTTGTAAGAAGCAAAAGGATGTCGCATATCCATTTTGCTAAACATGTTCACATCTCAATACTTTCTCAAGACTTTATTTTGTTGCTGAGTTTAAAATGTGTTGTACATTTCCGTACTCTGTGCAAAAAACAACACTAATAATTATATAATAGTTAATGAATAGAGAAATTAACAATTATTCATTTAATAATTGTTTATAACAAGAATGCTTACACTACCTGACAAAAGTCTTGTCGTCTATCCAAGTTTTAGCAACAACAAATAATAACTTGACTTCTAGTTGATCATTTGGTATCAGAAGGGGCTTATATGAAAGGCAAAGGCCTCTAGATTACGCTGATTTTACCAAAATAAAATATGATCATGCCTTGAATGTTAATTATTTAATTAACACAAGGTAAGATCTGACTTTGCTTAGACAAAAGTTTTGACACATAACAGAAATAATGTCCAGTATAGAATATAAAATCATAGTGCAGTGGAAAAAGACTTAATATCGTGTGACTCCCATGAGCTTGGAGGACCGCATCCATACATCTCTGCAATGACTCAAATAACTCATTAATAAAGTCATCTGGAATGGTGAAGAAAGCGTTCTTGCAGGACTCCCAGAGTTCATCAAGATTCTTTGGATGCATCTTCAACGCCGCCGCCTCCATCTTACCCCAGACATGCTCAATAATGTTCATGTCTGATGACTGGGCTGGCCAATCTTGCAGCACCTTGACCTTCTTTGCTTTGACGTGGAGGCTAAAGTATGAGAAGGAGCGCTATCCTGCTGAAGAATTTGCCCTCTGTAATGAGCAGCACAAATATCTTGATATCTCAGGTTGTTGATGTTGCTCATAGTTCCTCAAACGAGTCGCCGTGCTTACGAGTCTTTAGCCGTTTCGGCATGACGTGAACATGAAACATAAGCCCCGCCCATTTGTGCGCGCACAGCCCCAGGAGATTCGAAACCCCCAACCCCGCCCACAACCAATAGTAGCGAGCAAAGGTTGCCAGATTGGATGGTTTTGAATTTGATTGAGCAGGTAAAAACCTTTTGGAGAGGGTTTGGACTGAAAGCTGCATTTCCCGGTGGCCTGACGGTGAATCTGGCCTGCTATTCAACAAGCGTGAGTTAGTGCGATTAAATCGGTTGCCTCATTGTTTTCTCTACCTTGTAAATGATGCATTTAATTGTGTTTTGTAACTTTTAACCGCTTGTAGTGTATCTGGTTAACTTGTACTCTCATATCGCGTCTAAAAGCACGTTGTAAACGCGACGCGTGCCGCTTTGTTTACGGATTAAAATGCGTTTGTGAGCTCACGTTTCACTGTTGTTTGTCGTTGCTATGGCTACATCAGCTCTCCTACACACGTGCGGCGGTCCTGTTTTATAATGGTTCAGCTTTTGCTGCTGTGTGCACTAATACTAAATGTGTGTCACTGTTTTTACTTCTGGTTAACAATAAAGTTATATGCTGGGAGACTGGGGGATTAGTTTCGGGGGTGAGGTGTCTGAAATACAGGCGACTCCCGGGAAAAACGAGTGTTGGCAGATATGCTCACACACACACTATGACTACTTCAATATTGAAAAGCCGTGGTGAGCATTCTCTCGCAATGAATGTTGTGGACCAATAGCAACAGAATGGGTCATCGGTCCAATCAGAGCAGTTTAGCATCGCGCTAAGGAGGGGTTTTGGAACAAATGAATCACTGAACGATTCATATAGGAGTCACTAAGATAATGAGGTAAAAATAAATGCATATTATAAGACAATGAACGTCTTTTTTGACCATGCATGCATATTAGCCTGCTGTTGGAGACCCCCAAAACCAAAATATGACCCTTTTTAATGTATAATAGGGGCTCTTTAATATCAGGTGAAAACAAAGGTTATAAATAACTCTGCAACTACATGTCAACTCAAAAAATGACATTAACCATTTGTTCAGACTACTTATTTACAGTAAATTGAGCTGATACAACACAATTCTTGAGTTTTTTGGCGGACGACTTAATCCACTTAAATTTGTAAAAACCAATAAGTTAATTCCTCCATGTTGTCCCAACACAAATGGATTGTTTGTAACTCTAAAGTATTCATATTCACTTGATAATAATATTATTATTAATAATAATAATAATAATAATAACCTAAAAACACTTATAATCAGTAGAATCTCTACTGACCATGAACATACTCTAATGACCCCTCGTTGACAGGTTGTTGCAGAGTTTCTTACAGTCACCAGACCGTCTGTGGGAAACCATCAAATGAAGTGTGACTGACCCCAGCACAAAGCCCTGGAGTATACATATGCTATATTTTATGGCACAGACGTGTGTGTTTGTTTTTATGGCTTTGTTGTACAAGTGAGCCAGAACACAATCTGTTCTCGCTGGTCGTTAAGAAACAAATGCTCTTAGGCAAGTCATGTGCAGGTTGGATCAATTATCTTTTTGTGAACAAGTTGTTCGTTTCGTCATGAACACCCATTGTATATCAGTGCATCAATACGATGATATCAGCTTTTTATATCCGTCGGCTGTAGAAGATAGTTTCCCAGAGAAAGATTTGGACACTTAATCCACTCAAGATTACAGCTAAGTATGACTGAATGAGATACATTAAGAAATTATTATTCATTTTATGGACAATTTTGTGGTTGTTATTTTTTTTTATTTTACTTTACCAAGCCAAAAAAATACTTTTGACCAGTTTATTTGGATCACAATGAGAGCTAAAAGTCCCAATAAGTTATTATTGTTATTTATTAATATTATTTTTATTGTTATTAAAATTATTATTATCACAGTTTAATTAAGTTAATTAATTTAAAAACAACAAAACATTAGCAACAATAATTTATTGTTCATAACCCAAACTGATAGTCAGATTGATAGTGCTTTATTGATTCGCACATTCTAATTCATAATAAAATAAAATAAAATAAAATTTTATATTAAATAAATTTCTTGATTGTTTACTGACTTGTCATAATTGAAAATAGGTTTATATTAAAATTATAATAATTTATTGTTTTTGACCCAAAATCATTTATTTGTTAGCTGATTCATTAATTTAGCCATTATTTCATTTATTAATTTAATTTATATTCTTGACTGCATAATAATAATAACAATAATAATAATAATAATAATAATAATAATAATAATAATAATAATAATAATAATAAGGGACTAAGCCGAAAAGAAAATGAATGAGTACTACTACTACTACTAATAATGATCATAATAATAATAATAATAATAATAATAATAATAATAATAATAATAATAATGTCCCTATTATTGGTTAACTGATTATTGGATTGATTATTAGTCGTTTAGCTCATAATATCTTGATAGCAATAATAATAAATAATATAAATAATAAATAATAATACAATTTTATTTACTTATTTAAACCAATTGAACTATCTTTCTACTATTCACCTGTAAACACACACCTCCAGAATGTGTTAGCGGGGGCGCACAGGGAGATGCTGTCAGGCATAAGGCGTGACGTATCGTCTCTACAGGGGATCAATGAGTGATCCTGATCAACCGAACACTGGGACAGAAGAGCACTGAGCCGCTCTCACTCGCCTCAGATAATCCACTCACTTTTTCCACAGCTTCACTATCTGACCCTGACAGATATAAATAGAGAGCATCCCCTGCCTTTACCAGCACGCGCTTACTTCCTGATACACCTGGAGATTTAAAGGGATAACATTATGTCAAATTATGTCATCTTATTTGAGTTATTTATCAAGTTTATTTATATATTATCAAGTTATTTGAGCACAACCAAATAAATACCAGAAAACAACTTAAAAGTGTCTATGATTTACAAACTGAATACGTTTACCTGACCTGTGTACGTCTATATTTCCATACGTATTCAATTCATAAATCATAGATACTTTAAAGTTGGTATTTATTTAGTGTTATGGGAAGAACTGCACAAAAATAATCCTTTATTCATAGGCAATATGTCCTTGTTGATTGTTAAAAAATGTACACGCGCATTTGTGTTTGAGTCTGGTGAAGCATGACGAAAAGCAATGTAATATTAGGTAAAATATTGTGTGTTGCAGTGCATTTTTCTCTCACGTTTGCTTTTGAAAACACTATTGGTTGGGTCTAGGGAAAGGTTTTGCTCAGTGGTTTGCTAGGTAATACGACAAGTTCTGCCTTATCCTGGACATGTACAAGAAGAATGTGTATCTGAAATGTACAACAAAATGTAGCCTAAGTAACGTATTTCTGATTCACAAAATTGTAAACAGCACCCCCTAGTGGATTTGTTGTCTAAAATATTTATTAAAGTGTATCGGCAGCAAGACATTTGCAAAAGGCGCATATTTCCATAGAGACTGGGCTGTGTGTTTTCCAGACAAGCAAGAAGAATCATTTATAATAACATCTTGAGGTTGGTGTCTAATCTGACTATATATATAATCTGAATATATACATATTTTTCATATACAGATATGCAGAGAACTTGCCATCTCTTGAAAGAGCCACCAAGTACAACCCGATGTTTGAAAGCGAAGTGACTGCAGGCCATAATCAGTATTATCGGCGTTACCCAGAAGCTCCGGCATTCAGCACCGGCAGCACCGAGATCTCCACTGACTTCAGCAGCGAGGAGATTCGACACATCTATCAGAACAGTGAACTTTCTAAAGAGGTAAGGACCCGTTTGCTTCCATTGTTGAGTTGATGAATTATCTCTCCTATGTTAAAAGGACAGCTTTTGAAAGCTGCAGTGAATGTTTTGTCAAATAGAATTTTCACCCAAAAGTAAAATTATTACAAAATTGGTGAAAAGACACCTTTTATGAGCAGAAAGTCTCCAGTGCAGCAAATGTTTTGTCAATACTAAGCTAATAAAAGCTCAACAAATCAATTTTATTATGAATGAAATTTTATAATTAAATGGAACTATTTAGGAGAGCATTTCATATTCATTTGTACAATAAAAAAATAATAAAAACAAGGCTAAGCATGAGGTTTCACTGTTAAATCTATAGCCCCGTCTACACTGTCAGGTCTTGATGCCCAACTTCAATTCGTTGCCTGTATCTGATTTTTTTTTCCCAGTCCGTTTTTTTAATTCTTCTTCTAATTCTTCTTTAATTCTTCATGCGTAACGGCGGGTTCTAGCATCTGCGCCACAGTAGCCATGATGAAAGAAATAGTCTTGCTTTTATCTCTGCAAATAATGCGAAGTTCGCCCAATTTTAAAATGATTTTGAGGTTGAGGCGGAGAAGGAGGGAAAGGGCCGTCATTGCAGCTTGTGCCTATGGTTTATATATGGTGTCCTCCACTGACTCATCTTCCCACAGGGCAAGAAGGCAAGCCACTTCTGCCGTCAACCACTGACCATTTTCCTCCTCCATGTTTCTTCTGTTGTTGTTGTTTACCGCGTTGGCGTCTCCACAAACGCTCTTCCTTCTACGCCATTAAACTGCAGAGAAGTACCACATTGTCGCAAGTTTAATGACGAACAAAACAGAACGCCTCAATAAATCTGATCTGCCTGTTTACATGATAGTCACATTGTCACATATCAGATTTATATCTGATTTATTTCCACATATGAAGGAGGCCTGAAACCGATCACTGTATATCCGAATGCATGCAATTTTTCCATGTTTACATGATCATAGAACAGATGCGATCTGTGTCACGTGTGAGCAAAGAATCGGAATTGGGTCACATTTAACTGGCTGTGTAAACGGGGCATATTAAAGGTGCAATCTGGCACCTACGAAAACCTACGAAGAGACCAGAAATCACTAGCTATGTTTCCATCCAAAAATGCTAATTAACTTTCTGTGCAAAACTGAATTATCGCATAAAAGACGTGCAAATAAAGCAGCGTTTCTATCCAACGAGTAAAAGACAACAAAATCATCACTTCCTGATTAACTGACGCCAAATATCAACAGTAAAAACTGAATTTGCTGAGGAAGGAGAAGCTGCGTGAATCTTTTCTTAATTTAATTTAATCTTTTCTTAACTTAATTTAATTAACTTGCGCCTCAGAAGACGATGCCAACACGCAATGAACGCATGGTGGCGTTTAAAGGTGTCAGACGCAAAGCACAGATGCTCTTGACAGTTCTGGAGGTCATTAATAATATAATAACACTAATACTAAAATGATAAGGCGTTTTAGAATGAGCATAACATCATTTCAGATGTTTTACAATGTGCTCAGCCTGCTGGTTTGTCCATTCACACACATTTTATCATCGTATGATCTCTGACAATATGTGCATACTGGAATTTGTTCATTAAAAGTGTTTCCATCCTAGTTTATACTAATTTTTTTCTAACAGTATAAAAAGTTTATCCTACTCAGTTGGTTTTCAAAATGTATGCACATCTTGGCATTTACATCAATACATTTTTTTTATGCACATATCCAAAAGTAGTACTCATTCTGCGCCCGCAGAATTCCGCATATTTTTAGCGCATCATTAATTCTGTTTATTTACTTGTGAATGTGTGGAAATTCATATTCATTCAGTTTTGAAATTAATTTCAGTAATATTATTGACTATGAAAATATTAATATGATTTATTTGCATTATAGTTTGTAAAGTCATATTTCTGTCTTTTAATAGAGATTTTATAAGAGAGACTTGCTTTGTTTACCAAATAAAGTGCATCTAATTGGATTTGCATTGTAAACATTAAATAAAAGTTAAAAAGGTATTACGTTTTATTTCATATATTTAGGTTTTAGTTATGATACTCCCAAAATCATTCCGCATGAATCCGCAGAATTTTACAATAATTCTGCGCAGAAATAGCAATAAATGTCCGGCTCTAGAAATTAGTCACCAATTTATTCATTCATTTTCCTTCGGCTTAGTCCCTTATTTATCAGGGGTTTCCATAGCAGAATGAACCACCAACTGAACCTATTCCACTCCATGAACCTATTCCTATATGTTTTACGCAGCAGATGCCCTTCCAGCTGTAACTCAGTACTGGGAAACACCCATATACTCTCTTTTACAAGCTGCGTCCCAAACGGCCCACCATACACTATGCACTTATGCACTCTGCACTTACACACTCAAAAGCAAAGTACATGAATTTAGTGTCATCCCAAATGGAACACTAATGCTGTTTTACTAAGCGGAAACTCAAACCATTCGCCTGATGTTTGACGGTTGCCAAATTAGTGAAATAAATGACCCACCTACCAAATAATGCCATGAGTATGACCGCGTTCACCATCAGGAGGCAGTATAATCACACTCGTAGGAGAATTTTGCTTTCACAATCCAAAACAAATAAAGTAATCCAACATAAGTGCTTGAAATTTCTGCTTCCCTTCCGCTACTTGAGCTAAACAGTGGCCGTTGAGTGCATCTACACACACACACTCATATACTACAGCCAATTTAGTTCATCCAGTTCACTTATACCACATGTCTTTGGACCGTGGGGGAAACCGGAGCACCCGGAGGAAACCCACGTGAACACGGGGCGAACATGCAAACTCCACACTGAAGTGCCAACTGGTCCAGCTGGGACTTGAACCAGCAATAGCTATGAAAATGTTGACAATGAATGAAAATAAGCAGGTGCTAATGGTACACAGCGTGCGTACAGCTGTGCGTGTTTATGAGAGTGGTCTGCAACATAACTTAATGTTTTAATAGCGCTCTCACCACACGTTTGCATATATTCCTCAAAAACATTCCTAAAAACACTCCATGTCCTTCAACTGAGGCACCGTTCTCTGCAGCAATAAAAACTGTCATGGTCTGCGTGACTGATATACACTCACGATGGAGAGTATTCTGGCAGCGCTGAACAATGGAGAATTGTCAAGCGTGTCCTTTTTGGAAAACAATACTTGATGGGGAGATAAATCATAAATCTTATGCAACCGTCAGAGCTGAATGCACTAAACCGTTGACTTTCTAAGCATGAAAGGAAACGTGATGGAAGCAATAGATGGAAGCTTAAACCTTCTAGTGTGAATGAAAACCAATTGCTGCGCCATAAAAGTGTCTGTAATTGAAGCTCACCTTTGCTCTGGCTTTAGAGCTGGTCTAGACGTCTAGAGGTAAAAGAAGGGTCGGGGTGAGGAGGTCGGCTCTGTGTTATGTAACTGTCTATCTTCTCCTTCTCTTTCACCTTCCTGCTCTCACAACAGGAAATCCAGGACCGTATTCGTATTATAGAGCTTTACGCCAAGGACCGCCAGTTTGCAGATTTTGTCCGACAGCACCAAGTGTAAGTGTTTGAACCAACAAACACCTATGATATTAGACCTGACACGTATCTATCTATCAATCGATCTGTCTGTCTGTCTGTCTGTCTTTTTTATCCGTCTGTCCATCTATCTGTTCTTTATCTAAATGCCTGTCTGTCTGTATCTAATTCTACCTGTCTATTCATCCATCCATCCTTTCTTC
>CAIGQQ010029168.1:9526-22674 GCA_903798035.1 Danio albolineatus
ATATATATATATATATATATATATATATATATATATATATATATTTACTTATTTGTTAAAACGCCATTTTAAACTTTCATTTTGCAAAAGCTTATATCTGAAAAATATATATTTTCTTAACAATAAACAACAGAGTTTTGAAATATTTTTAATAAAGTATTTGGATACGATGATATTAATCAAATCGTGCAAACAGAGCTTTTTTTTTGGATGAGTGAAAGCAGAAACTACCGTCTTTTCTGTCAGTGCTGCGCAGCTCTGTTACATGGATTTGGGAAAACAGCAAAAATGTGTTCGGTGTCCTCAATCAAGTGTTTGTTTTTATATGACGTGGAAAAAGTAAATCTTTTATTTCATTATAGCTGCTGAGCGCAACGAAATAGCCTATATTTATTTCTTATGTCCTAAAACACGTTTCCTTTACTCAAGATAATCGAATAATATGCAACAAATGCATTACCTATTAAGTGTCATATAGCTTGTAAGATCTATGTAAGATGCCCAACAGTCGGTCTGCGAGCAAACAAATAAAATGAATGAAAATACACAGACCTGTGCATATAAACATATAATGTAATGCTGTACAGTAACGTATCATTATTCCACTATTGCGACTAACCCTGGTTTAAGCCTGGTTTATACTCGACGCGTCCGCTAGTTCGCTTGAGTGCGCGCGGAAAATTTGACGACATCGTGGAGTTTGCAGATTTTTGCTTTGGGTGCGCGCGACATTGGCTGCGTTCGAAACCGCATACTTCCATCCTATTAGGTATGGAGAAAGCAGTAGGCGAGCGTTTGAGTATGTTTGAATCCCCGATGTTCACAAAACAGTAGGCGAGAATTACCTCAATCCTCGCGAGATTCGGCCGTACGTATACTTAATTTGCCTTAATATGTGCATACTCACCCACAACATAATAGGAGAAAACAGTACGCCAAGAAAGAAGTACGTTTGAAACTTCGGTAATCATAAAAGTGTAGGCGAGAAACCCCCGGATGCCCTACTGCTTCTGCCCAGATTCCGGAGTGTTCTCAGATGGTTACTTATCTATCCCAGGAGGCCATGGGAAAGCAATTTGGCACGAAGAAGAAGAAGGGAGAGACGAGAATTACGTCATAATATTGAGGATAAACGGGACGCGGATGTTTTGAAATGTAAGTTATTGGAAAGCGTTAAGACGCTTCCCTGAGTTAAATGGCATTTGCTCAGCTAACGGTGGTGTACAGTGAACTGTAGAGTTGCTGACAGTATAAAGATGCTTTATAATAGCGCTATAATGTTTATAATAGCGCTATAATGTTTATAATAGCGTTAAAATATTCGTTTTATTTTGCGCTAAAACATCATCATGTGGGAACTTCAGTGAGCACGTAACATTACGCTTTAAAGGTGAATTTATATAAACAAAAACCCATTATTAAATGTCTGACATAAATATATGAGAAGTGTTGCAGATTTACAACATTAAACACACCTGAGCGAGTGATGTGCTGATGTAGATACTGTTGCCGATACTGTTTACATTAGCTAACGTTACATGTAATATTCATAAATCTATGTAAAACCATAATTCATTTGTTTTATCTGTTCATTTGTATAGGTGATAAAATTAATTTATTTTTATTTAATTTTGAACACAAAATGACATTGTGCTGTTAAAATGACTTCTTTATTGTGTGTTTTGTGTGATCTGAAATGTCCTCAGACTGGTGCCGTGTGCACTGAGGATGAAGAAGCGCAGCGGTGTGCTGGAGATGATGCTGGAGATGCTGTAGTGCTGTGGACGAGACCCTGGCAGATGTCGCTGTGGTCTATTCATCGTCAGAATCGGTTTCTCTGGCGTGGACAGCCTCATGTCCCAACGCCGTTTTAGTCTGACTGCAGCAGTGATGATGATGATGATGATGGCAAATACAGATGAAGAGCAGAAGCGGCCCGCTGTGTGGAGATGCAGCTGATGCGGTTCTGTCTCCAATACATGATTGCTAACCAGTTTGAATAAAGCTTTGTTTCATGTGTTGTTGACTTATTTGTCATGGTTACTTCTATTAATTCTTTTAATGTTTCATTTTATGATCAATAAATGAAATAATAATTTGTCAATAATGTAAGCATTATTTCCTATTTTGACGGAAAATTAAGAATTACACACATTGGCTACATTTCTCTAATGACTGTGTTAATGCATAGCAGTGGCGTATAAAACACATTCTGATTTGTATTTTGTGTCATGTATATATAGGATGTGTTTGATTTATATAGATTTCCTTCATTATTGAAATTAAAAATCCATATTTTAAGGAAAAGGATGAATCAAAATGTTAATTCCCAGCTTCAAGTTTTGGTCATGTAAAATAAGCAGGCTAAAGCACTACTGTACACAAAGATGAAAATCACTCTTGGATGGCCTACAGTAAGTAACACAACACTGATGCCAATATAATAAAATATGACAATAATTCTCCATACTGGTATAAATATGATGAGTTCAGATGTAAAAAAAACTTTAAATGCCATCTGTTCAAAAAAATTAGCAAGCACCGGTGTGTATGTTCAGTAAGTTCACTTTTATGGGATAAAAAACTTCTTTGCATTGCCGTTAAAGTGACACAACTACAAAAATATTGGAGGCTGAGAAAAAACTATTCGGTAGAGTTGTACGTTACTGATGCGAGGTGCTTCTGTTGTTATAATTATTATTAATTAAAGAAAAAACTTACAATTTATGCAGGCTCTGAAAAACATGGATGTATCTTTTACAATTAACAAAAACGACATTAATGTAATGGGTTTCTTGTATTATATGAGATTATATGCACACAAATGCAAAATGAGAATATTTGCGTTGAGTAATACAAGACAGGAAAACAAGCGAGATTTAAGCAGGTTACTTGTGGATGAAAAATGTTATACAAACAATACAGACAATAAGTTCACGTAAACTTTTGTAAATAAAAATATTAATTTAAATCACGATTCATTAAACCTGCAATTTCTTCAAAGTTGATGCGCTTGTCAGTCACGTGATAACGTAAACATGGCGGATGACGTACGATCCCATTCATACTCAACGAGATTTGGCTGTTGAGTGCCTACTCTTTTATTCCTCGTTAAGTAAGTACTCATTGAAATTGAGTACCTACTCATTGAGTATGCGGTTTCGAACGCAGCCATTATTTCGGCTTGCGGAGCGCATGGGCGCATGATTATTTTTCAACCTTCAAGCTTCAGGCTTCGAGACTCGTGCGCGCGGCACCGCGTCTGATTTGAGTTGAATATGAAACACTTTCAAGAGATTTTGTCTATAACACGTAAGACTATACAGACACCTTTATGATCCGTTATCTTTAATAACTAGAATTATAAATATCGGATATAATTAAATCACACTAAATAAATAAATCAATAAAACAAAGCAAAGCTAAAACAATTTTGGTATATACTATACAAATTAATTAAACCGTTTCAAGTCATTTTAAACTTTCATTTTACAAAAGCCTGTCTGAAAAAAGATTTAAGATATTTACTAAAAACAATAAACAATGGAGGAGTTTAGAAATATTATTTATAAAGCATGTAATTTAGGCCTGTATTCAGCTGACAGCAGCGCACAGCCGCGATACCGAGAGAAAAAGTAAATAATATAGGCTATTAATTAATATAAACGACTCAGGCGCGCGCATTGAACCACGAGTGACAAAACAGAAATAAATTAAAATAATATAGCCCACTGTGCAGCTTTCTTTCAAATATAGCCTAGTAGGCCTATATAAAATAGCAGACAGACTGTTTTCATGAGCTGTTTTATTTTTTATACCTCGGATGTATTTTAATATAATTTTGATGAGCTATAACTTATGACTGCCTTTTCCTTTTTTATGCTGTTATGCCACATTATTTCACACGCATATGCAAGGGGACTGAAATTGAAATTAAAACGTTAAAAAACAATTATATCTGGATTTAAGGAGAACAGTGCCGTTGATGAAGTTGCATTCGAGCTCTTTAGACCATGCGTCGGACGTTTCTCAATGTTTCACTGGTAATGTCTTTAAGTAAATAAACATTTAAGTCCTGCCCAGTTTAGGACAGGCTATTCCATAAAACACTTACAGTATAAACCACACATTATAGGCTAGGGGTCTTTTCGCTTATGATCGCCCTTTTGTCTCCCTTTTAAATGTAAGGCTGTTGCATAAAATAAAAATAATTAATTTAATAAGTGGAGTGTCTTAGCTGCGTCTTCCTTGATGTTTTTATAATGCATAATAATCTTACCACCATATTAAAGACACAGCAGCCAGTAAAGGTTGCAGAGAGTTTTTGTTAAGTTTAAAAGGTGTGTTTGGGCGCGATACCCAGTGGCGGTGCTAGCTTGAATGGCACCCTGGGTGAACCACCCCATATACAGTACGCCCCCCTCCTCCCTCAATCTTATAAATAGATGGTTTATAGACGTATAGTTCTAGAATTTTGCATCTAGTTAATATAGAAAAGGACCATTAAACATGTACATTCTAAAAATTCTACATTTTGTTTTACCCTAACTTTGGGTAAAATAAGGACAAAACCAGAATTGGAAATATTAAAAATATTTATAGTTTTTAATTAAAAAAATTAACGATAATACGGGCGACGCCTTGGCACAGTGCGTAGCGCTGTCGCCTTACAGCGAAAATGTCGCTGGTTCGAGCCTTGGCTGCAGTGGGCGTTTTAGCGTGGAATTTGCATGTTCTTCCTGTGTTGGAGTGGGTTTCAACTAGCAAAACCAGCGCATGGGCGGCCCGGCCACTAACTACACTTGCATATGCTATATCTCAAAGCTTACTGAGCCACAAGATTTTTACCGAGGCACATACTGCAGCCTATTGTTTTTGTTTTGCACTGTCTCCACGCCAGCCTTTTTCGGCCCGCCGATTACCTTGGGTCAAAGAGGGCCAGCTGGAGCTTCTGGGCGGAAGGAAAGGAGTGGCGAGTCTGGTATAAAGATGGCGTGCCGCCACTAGTTTCCCGATTGCACACAATGCGCCAAAATAAATAAATACATACATCATAAATAAATAAGGGAAAGCAAAATAGCTGGTCAGTTTAAGGTAGATTATTTCATAAAATACTTATAAAACACACATATAGGTCTTTTGCCTTGTGTCTCGTGTCATAAACAGCCTATGAAAATCATTAAATGATAATTTAAAATCATTTTAAATATCGGATATAACAAAATCAGACTAAATAAATAAACCAATAAAACAAACTATTTAAAACAATTTTGGTATATACTAGGCCTATACAAATTAATTAAACCGTTTCAAGTCATTTTAAACTTTCATTTTACAAAATATTATTTATAAAGTATTGGGATACGATTATATAAATCAAATCGTGCAAACAGAGCATTTTATGGGTGAGTGAAACCAGAAACTATGCCTTCTTTTCTAGCAAAAAATCCTAGAAGGGTTTTTCTTTTTCTTTCTTTCTTTCTTTCTTTCTTTCTTTCTTTCTTTCTTTCTTTCTTTCCCTTATTATTATTATTATTATTATTATTATTATTATTATTATCATCATCATCATCAGGCTTTTCTGTAGCAGTCCCTGTAACCAATTCCGTGTTTTTAAGTTGTTGTTTTTTTGGTTGAAGCTCAATCCACATTAACACAACAATGGCCAAACATTTGGTTTGAGATGGGGGAAGGGGGATGGCTCCTTGACAACAGTCACGAGGAACTTATACAGACGCACGCAACCACTTTGCTTCAGCTGAAAGAAGCAGAAACAGCAGCAACGGAAGCTCGGTGGACACAAGACCCCATGCGCACTCCCGTTAACTTGAATGTGGATACAGAACAGTCCGCAGTCACCTCGGCTGGTTTGAGAGGCAAAGTTGCGTCGCCCGTGAACCTAAAACAGTTTGTTAGAGACAGCATCTTCAAAAGATTCCCAAACCTGACCAGCGCTGACATTAAGACCTGCCATAGAACAATTCCACCAGGGTATATCTTAGTATTTTTAAATGCTGTGATGTCATTCTTTTGAGTATTTTCAAATGCCATATGTCAATAAAATCCTTACATCGCCAACTTTAAGTTTTTGTATGTCATAAATCCGGCGCCACGGTGGCGTAGTGAGTAGCACGTTCACCTCACAGCCGGGCCAGTTGGCATTTCTGTGTGGAGTTTGCATGTTGCGTTGGTTTCCTCCGGGTGCTCCGGTTTCCCCCACAGTCCAAAGATATGTGGTACAGGTGAATTGGGTAAGCTAAATTGTCCGTAGTGTATGTGTGAATGAAAATGTATGGATGTGTTTCCCAGAGATGGGTTGTGGCTGGAAGGGCATCCGCTGTGTAAAACAAATGCTGGATAAGTTGGCGGTTCATTCCGCTGTGGCGACCCCGGATTAATAAAGGGACTAAGCCGAAAAGAAAATAAATCCATATTAACTAGTTAAATAGCTTAAAAGTGCAATAAACCACAAAAAAAATTAAAAATCGCTTAGATTTTTATTTTAGTTTTTACTATTTACAGAAATGACGCAAATGTAAACCTCAAACTTGTCAATGTAAAAAACATGCACAATACCCTTTGAAACTATATAAAACTGATTTGTACTAATTACTTCAATTTGTTTGTGAGATACACTTATTTAATAAACAGTGTAGACAGAACATTTGGATTGATCAACAAAAAATCTCTACAAATTACCACAAATGAGGGGTTCTGAGGGCTTCAGTGTTCAAAACGGCATCAATGTAAGTAAAATAATAAGCACGATTCAGCAATACAGCAAAAAATGTAAGTTTAAAGTTATAAAAGTTTGATGTTTTAGGCATAAAAATTGAAACGATAAGCGTAAATAGCGCGTCATATCGGGATTATTCTGCTTGTTATGTTTATATTCATACTCAAAGCAAAGCATTGTTTATGAGCATATAATACTCAAAAGCAAAGCATTTATAAAGACTATACTAGCATGTCTTGGAATGGAACTAATCCTTCACAAAAGTCAGCTTCGTCTTTACTGGCAATAGAATCTGGAGCAGATGATGAGTCGGAGAATTCCTTGTCGTTTGACGCGAGTAATAACTCCAAAACATTGGACTATTTTTTTGTTTGTTGTGCGGTCACGACTCTATGCCAGTGTGTGTGTGTGTGTGATATTGTGCCTGTATGTGTAAATGTGGATGTGTGTGTGTTGTGTGCATGTGTGTGTGAAAGAAATTGTGATGTTCCGACACGGATAAAGAGAAACTGCGACGAGCAGAGCGCACACACATACATAGAAAAGCGCGTGCATATTACGTATATCAAACAGCGAGTGACATCACCACGTGAGACAAACCTGATAGGTTCACAGTGCACACGAGGTAATTACGTCACATAAATAGCAACCAATAACAACCTTTATAAAATACATTTGCAAAGGCGTGTAATGTAATAAAGTTTTTTTTTTTTTTGTAAACATTTTAGGCTATTTGTGTAAATTCATTAAAGAATGAAAACATTGCAACAGGAGACTGTTTGGGCTTGATCTGAAAGTATAACGTCTCTGATTTCATATGCTACCTATAAGCTTTTGGTTTTTATTGGCTTTTAAACAGAGGCACGCAAACCGGAGCGCGGGCGCTCCCGTCGGTAGAGAGTTAAGGACAGAGTAAACTAATTTCTACGCTCCCCGCGAACCTCAGCGCCCACCGACGTCTTCAGAATTAAAGACAACTAAAAAAAAACATTGTGTTAATTCTATATTTTTGTAGCTGTATCTTGCTTTTTTTCTCTTTTAAAATAGAATAAAAAATTATCTTAACCAACTGTTTGACTGTGTTTTTTCCCATAGGACTATATGCAAAAGTAATAAAGTTTAAAAAAGTGCTACTTCATGCTTGATTTCTAACACGTTTACCCATGGTAAGTTTAGCCTAAGTTTACACCAATAACATACTCTGCATTGCCCTTTACCATACAAAAAAAAAAAAATACAAAAAAACAACAACATTAATATACACTATATAGTAGCCTGTAGCCTATAGCCTTTAAAAAGGCAACATATCGCTTATGCGCACACATGATGATTGCCGCAGTATATTTGTTAATAGGCGGTTGTTAAAACATATTGGTTCGTCGCAAATCTTTTTAAATGCATTAAAAACCAAGCGCATATCTTAGCCTTACCCTAAGTTCACACTCTGCCTGTATTAATATACATGCTATTTTAATATAGGCCTAGCTATTTTTTTGATGAATTAGTTCTAACTTTTGACAGCCTTTTCCTTTTTTACGCGGTTATGCGCGCATATAGTTCACACGCAAAGTGCAAAGTAACTAAGACTGAAATCAAAATACAAAACATACTGAGCCGTTACAAGTAAAAAAAAGTATATTTGATAGATGGCGTCAAACATGCTCCGGACAGACTTAAAACATTAATATTTCCACAGGCTATATGACACTTAATAGGTAATGGCCCTTTATTTAAGAGAATAATTTCAGGATGTTGCAGAGTATTATTGTTATGTTTTTATGAGCTCTTTAGACCATGCGCCGGACGTTTTCACCATGTTTCGCTGGTGATTTTTTAAGTAATTAATTATTTAGGCTTATTTAATTATTAGTTTATTATTTATGGACAATAATTGAGACATAAAATTAGAGAGTAAAACACAACGCAAATGTAAATGAAAACGTAAATGAAAAAGCTTATTTAGTAAACTGTCTTTATAAATTTAAAATATCAAACACTATCTCTCTATTTTTATTTTGAGACATACAATTAGAAAGTAAAACACAACGAAAATGTAAATAAAAACCGCAGTTATGTTAATTATTAGACACAGTTTTATATAGCCTGTATGCACCAGCCAAGTTTCTCTCTTATGTAGTCTGAATGAAATCGGCATGTGCAGTGTTTTTCAAAACTCTTGTTTCCATGGTCGAAAAGGAGGCTTTCATTTTTTATTTCTGAATGAAAGGGGGATAAATCTCAGTCTAATTATTATTTTTAATGTTCAGCCTACACACTGTGAAATAGTGTAATTCAATTCAATCTTTTATTTAAAGATAATGGTTTGAAATAGGTGGTTATCTTAAAAAGAACAACACATATCACCGCTCAGTAGTTCCTTTTAGATGTAATTTAGGCCTATATTCAGCTGACAGCAGCGCACAGCCGCGATACCGAGAGAAAAAGTAAATAATATATTAATTAATATGAACTACTCAGGCGCGCGCATTGAACAGTGACAGAAACAGAAATTAGCTAAATAAAATGTTACAGCCCCCTTTGCAACCTAATTTTGAATGTAGCAGGCCTATAAAATAGCAGACAGACTGTTTTGATGAGCTGTTTTATTTTTTATACCTCAAATGTATTTTAATAGAATTTTAATAGCCTTTTCCTTTTTTATGCTGTTATGCCACATTATTTCACACGCATATGCAAATATCAAACACTGTACATCTCTCTATTTCAAGGCTAAAACACTGCTTTATATATTTATTTATTTAGGCCTATTTGTATGTGTGTTTGTACCTACTTTCATTTTAGTTGTCGTTTATTTTAGTGGTCTTTTATTTCTTTAATTTTATTTTTTCGAAAATCAATCTTCATTTAACACATTTACAATGATACTAAAGCTGTTAACAAGTTTTTAATGTTTATTGAAGCAATTATAATGTTTTGTCCTATTATTTTATCTTCAGAAGTAGCGGGGTATTTACAGCCACTGTATATTTCTGCCCGATCGCATCCCGTCCCCTTGTGCCCCCTGGCGGCTAAGTCGCAAACTGTGGTCATCCCTTAAAACACCTTCTCCTGCGGCGGCGGTACATTCCACAGCGGTAATAGCCATATTTAAGTAGTACCTACTGTATACTCGTTCATCAGAACTGAATTTCATACCGGTGATGACTATGCACCGCTCAGCTGACTAATCAGCATGCAACAGCTGTGACGTGTTACTATACCTTATTTATACCCAGTGTCCTTGTCTCTCGTTGTCAGTTCGTTATTGTTTATTCTGTGTTTGTGTCCTGTCAGGCTCTCGATGTTGATTTGCTGGTGGTGAGTTGCCGTGAGTATTGTTCAGCTACGGACTGTGCCTTCACTGTCTACTTCCTGCTTCATGAACGTTGTCTGATGTTTAGCTACTGTGAGTCATTCATCTGTGGACTGCGCCATCACTGTCTACTGAGTGCTTTATGAATTTCATCAGCTGTTGAGCTTTGTTGTTTTCAGTGTGAAGACGATCCTTGAGCTTCTCATCCACCACGCATCACGAACTCTTGTTGTTTGAGACCTGTTTGATTCCTTCTTTATAATAAATAATCTTTATTATCTATTGCGGTTTAACCAAAAAAAAAAAAAAAAAAAAACTGAAAACACTGCCCGTTTACAACAAACAAACGACACGCTACTGTACAGCATTAAATTATATGTCACATACGGGGAGAATGAACAAAAACAACTAGGCTACAGTACGTGCCTCGGTAAAAATCTTGTGGCTCAGTAGGCTTTGAGATCTATGCAAGTGCAGTTAGTGGCCATTCACATTTGGTGTTTTTTGCACGCACAAGTTCGTTATTCTTTGTATGAAACTGAAACAGCGCTGGTGAAAGCAAACTGACGCATGCGTATGCGCCTCCTGGTATGAATTCCGGTTGTTTACATGCACGCCAATAAAATACGCGCCACCCATGTGCTGGTTTTGCTAGTTGAAACCCACTCCAACACAGGAAGAACATGCAAACTCCACGCTGAAACGCCCACTGAACCAGCCGAAGCTCGAACCAGCGACATTTTTGCTGTAAGGCGACATCGCTACCCACTGTGCCAAGGCGTCGCCCGTATTATTATTCATTTTTTTAATAACTATAAATATTTTTAATAATTCCAATTCTGGTTTTGTCCTTATTTTACCCAAATTTAGGGTAAAACAAAATTTAGAATTTTTAGAATGTACATGTTTAATGGTCCTTTTCTATATTAACTAAATGCAACCTTCTAGAACTATACTTCTATAAACCATTAAGATTGAGGGAGGAGGGGGGCGTATATGGGGTGGTTCACCCAGAGTGCCATTCAAGCTAGCACCGCCACTGGGTGTTGCGCCCAAACACACCTTTTAAACTTGACAAAAACTCTCGGCAACCTTTACTGGCTGCTGTGTCTTTAATATGGTGGTAAGATTATTATGCATTATTGAGACATCAAGGAAGACGCAGCTAAGAAACTCCACTTATTAAATAAAAACTTTTTTTTATTTGATGCAACAGCCTTACATTTAAAAGGGAGTCAAAAGGGTGACCATAAGCGAAAAGACCCCTAGCCTATAATGTGTGGTTTATACTGTAAGTGCTTTCAAGAGTTCACACTTAGCTGATGATTGATTATAAAGCTTGTTTGGCATGCTGTCCCAGGAGAGAGCCCTGAGCTCATAAGATCCTCGAGCCCAGGGCTCCCTCCCGTTCGCGAGGCGAGAGGAGAGTTTGAGCTCAGGTAGATCTCGAGAACTCCCCTGCGAGTAGCTAATGAACAGATAGTGATCGCTATGAAAAGATAACTACTAACTAAGAGCATGTCTATGGTGCCGATTTGTATTAGTCCATTAATTTAAGTTGCATGTTTTTGGACGGTGGGAGGAAACCGGAGAACCCGGGGGAAACCCACGTGAGCACGGGGAGAACGTGCAAACTCCACACAGAAACATCAGCTGGCTTGGTAAGGACTAGAACCAGTGATGTTCTTGCTGTGAGGCAACAGTGCTAACCACTGGGCCACCATGCCACCCATCTAGGAAGGAGGAGGAGTAGGGGTGGAAGGGGGGATTCTTCAAAACGAAGATGGCTGTGATATGGAACTAAGGGTATATATAGTGGCTTAGGATTCATCTGATTGGTGAATCATAAATTGGATAATGCGGGACCAGCTGCGAGCAATCATCTGCACGTGATCCTCTCGAAATTAGTTTATAAATAAACTTCACTTCAAGAGTTCACACTTAGCTAATGATTGATTATAAAGCTTGTTTGGCATGCTGTCCCGGGAGAGAGCCCTGAGCTCATAAGATCCTCGAGCCCAGAGCTCCCTCCCGTTCGCAAGGCGAGAGGAGAGTTTGAGCTCAGGTAAATCTCGAGAACTCCCCAAGATGCCTTAATAAGCTCGGGACAGCAGCCGCGTATTGAAGAACCCCCCAAAAGGCAATAAAGAATGAAGCCATAACCGGCTGCTGAATAGAAAGGGGTACCTAGAGAGTGTTTGCAGGAGCAAGGATGGAATTGGTGCAGAGTGTGAAAGGATTAGGTTAGAGTGACTGCTACAACTGAAGAGGTGTATTGGCAGCCAGTGTTGCGAATGCTATGTGTGCTCCCGTAGCAGTGTTTGACTGCCATGACCAGACGGGAGAGTGAGACAGATGTAATAATTTGAATGTAGTATATTTGATCTCTGCTAGAGAGACTCTTAAATGACTGTGCTGAATGTCGGGATAAGCTCAGAGGAGCGTCTCTGCTGCTACAGAGGTGTGATAGGATTTAAGCTAAGCGAAGCATCTCTACAGTTGCAAAGGAAGTCGGTGGTGCAGAGGGAAATTTAAGCTAAACGTAGCATCTCTACAGTTGCAGAGAAGAATTTTAGCTGAGTGGAGCATCTCTACAGTTGCAGAGGTGCAATGGAAGTCGGTGGTGCAGAGAGGAATTTAAGCTAAACGTAGGATCTCTACAGTTGCAGAGAAGACTTTAGCTGAGTGGAGCATCTCTACAGTTGCAGAGGTGCAATGGAAGTCAGCGGTGTAGAGGAGAATTGAGAAAAGCGGTGCATCTCTGCAGTTGCGGAGGTGCAAATGGAAGTCAGTGGTGCAGAGGAGAATTTAAGTCAAGCGGGGCATCTCTACAGTTGCAGAGATGCAATGGAAGTCGAATAACAGGTAAATATGCTTCAGCGGAGGCGTTTAAACTGCTGTGGCTGTGATGGAGAGTGTGTCAGTATGTTAAATGGAAACGTGTGTGAGCTCAGGCAGAGCGTCACTGCTGTGGCAGTGGTGCAGAGGGGAAATGGAGCTCAGTGGAGCGTCACTGCTGCGGCAGTGAAGCAATGGGGAAATGAAGCTCAGCGGAGCGTCTCTGCTGTTGCAGAGGTGCGGTGGCAGTCAATGTTGGAA
>CAIGQQ010029169.1:9205-19289 GCA_903798035.1 Danio albolineatus
CTCCGGGTGCTCCGGTTTCCCCCACAGTCCAAAGATATGCGGTACAGGTGAATTGGGTAAGCTAAATTGTCCATAGTGTATGTGTGTGAATGAGAATGTATAGATGTGTTTCCCAGAGATGGGTTGTGGCTGGAAGGGCATCCGCTGCGTAAAACAAATGCTGGATAAGTTGGCGGTTCATTCCGCTGTGGCGACCCCGGATTAATAAAGGGACTAAGCCGAAAAGAAAATGAATGAATGAATGAATGAATGAAAGGGCATTAAACATCACAGGGCTCGATTTGTCTGCTTTATAAAGAATTTATTGCATGGTTCAAATTTCTTTGCGTTAAAAAGAAGACCACCGATCATACTTCTGATTTCATGTTGACTTATTATTGTCAGCTGCCAAAATATGTACCACCGTATAAAATTTGACAGCCTGATGTCCTTAGGAGAGCGGCCGTATTAATGCACAGGCCCAGTCATGTGGTTTACATTAACATACAAGTGTGTATCTCAAATATGAACGAAACTGCAGACGAAAGTCAGCGCAGACCGCAGGGACGGCTGATGGCACGTAAAGCTCATAACTGGACCTGTGTCATTTTCTTTAATGGGCAGCGCATTAAAAGGCCTGTAAAATGCAGCACACTTTTCTTTTCCTAGACATTCTGTCTCTAGCAGCAATTCTCTGGGTTGAATGTGGCCTGTTTTACTCTCTCTGTATTTTCCCTTGTTTTTCTCCTCATTTTATTTTGTTTCCGCATCAATTCCCTACATCCCTCAGAGCTGCGAGAAGGTTGGTGTGTTTTTTCTTTCTAACCATCTTCAAACTGAAAGCCTGTGATACAAACGCTAGTCACAATTCCCAAGAGTACGAAAGCGATGATTGTAGCTGCATTTGCGTGTCTATGATTCGACTCTGCTTTTGGTTCCTTATGTTTTGGACAGTTTCTTCTTCTTTTCCTTTTGTTGTGGTCTGAACAAATGTCCTGCTCTCCGCTGTACTGCTTGACCAAAAAGTGGTGCATGTCAGTCCGAGTGTGTGCAGTATGTCGGGGAGGGGGTCTGCATGGTGGATTGGTCATGCTCAAGTTGTCCGTTCTTCACCCACATGTCAGTGGTCCTGCTTTATTACTCTGACCAACACAACACACACACTTTCCTGCTAAAGCTCAGCTGTGTGCTGACCTTGCTCGGTACAGACTGTGATGGGACATGCTCCGCAGCTCTGTGAGATCAGATATTTTCTTTCCTTTCCACCTAACAAGCTGCTAATAAAGGACAATTGATGCATGTAGAGCGTTGTTCTCTAGACTCGACAAACGGAACGGTATTCAGATGAAAGGGAAAACATCATGTCTCCTGGAACAGCGTTTCAATTGGAAATTAATTGCAATAGGATTGGAAATCTGTTCACAATAATTAGAGATTTCATCTCCAGAGAACCGCAACGTCTCCAGTCAAAAGGGAAGCCTCGCATCACTGAAATTCTTACACTTCCTGAGGAGTCTTAAACTCTTCATCAAATGTTTGTTTGGTTCTATTATGCTTTAATTATGAGTGGTTTAATAAATGTCCAGACCAATAGTCGCCCTCTTAAACAGAAGAAATCTGGTGCACAGACTGGGATTTAACCCTGCTGAAAATCCTGCATGAACCATTCTGTGGTGGTCCAGGCTAGTTAAGACTATACTGCTATAGTCCTGGTGGACCATGTTGGTGTATCTCACCACTCCAACTTCCCATGGTGGAGATGAACCATCCAGCATCTCACGCTGGTCTCTGAAGTAAAATATATATCTGCTGGTAACCAGTAGCCAGAAATCATTATGGCGTTGGTCTCAAACTCAATTCCTGGAGGGCCGCAGCTCTGCACAGGTTTGCTCCAACCCTGATCAAACACAGCTGATCCAACTAATGAAGTTTGAACATGAATCTTGGCCCTCCAGGAATTGAGTTTGAGACCTATGTGTTATGGTAACTATTAATGCTGGACTTTCAGCAGGGAACCCTGATCATGGTGCAGATCCAGCCCTAATCAAATGCCCCTACCTGAAATCTAGGCTACGTCCACTCAGCAATGATTGTGTTTTTGTCTTTTGCGGACTCTCATCCACACAGAGAAATATCTGCGTCCAAATGAAAACAGCAAAACAGCTGTAAAATGGTGTCATACTTATCCCACACCTATAGGTGGCACTGTAGAGAAACAGATACGCACAGTGAGCATGTTCATGAAGTCCTTCTGAGTTTATACAAAGACAAGATGATGCCTAATGCACGGATATCTGAAAACATCTGAGGCGTGTAACTGTTAATGCATCTGTGCTGGTCGTCTAGTCGACACAGCATTATCAAGGTTTGTTGTAATAGTGCTAATAAACTTAGCAGCGCTTGCAGCACAAACACATCTCTGTTGAGCTGCCGTTTTCTGTTCTTTGCTGCAAGGTTCAGACTAATCACACGTTACAGTCATGTTCATTTCTAAAAAGTTTAATTTTGCTTATCAACGTGGCTATAGGTGAAGTGGCGATTGGAGATGTTCCTCACTCTGTTATCCAAACAGTCCATTACAGATCTTTTGCGGATTTACCTAAATCAGTTGCTGTGTGGACGAGGTCTTACTGGTAACTCTGAAGATCTTAATTAGCTTGCTCGTGTGTCTCTGATTAGGGTTGGAGTCTCAGTCTGCTGATAAGTTGTCCAGAACGTACTCTTCATCTCTACCTTAAACGTCTACTTCAGGGATGTCCAAGCTCAGCCCTGGAGGGCCGGTGTCCTGCAAAGTTTAGTTCCAACCCCAATTAGTCACACCTGGGCTAGCTAATCAAGTTCTTGCTAGGCTTTCTAGAAACATCTTTGCAGGTGTGTTGAGACAAGTTGGAGCAAAAATCTGCAGGACACCGGCCCTCCAGGACCGAGTTTGGACACCCCTGGTCTACTTCATTGTTTTCCAGCCCTGTTCCTGGTTGCACACCAACACATTTCCCTCATCTGACCCAACAAAAAGAAAACAGACACTATTGCTGTACCTCAAGGTGTGGGATGCTCTGTCTCAATCAGAAGTTTAAGAAAATCCAGCAAGACATCACAAACTCCCAGTGATTTGTTGTCCTCAGATGGACTCATTGTAGCAGGACTGATAGAAAGCGCTGAACACTGACTCCCAGAAGCTGCGTAAAGCTGGAGGAGCCTGTCGCTGTGTGTGCATTATACATCAGACGCTGCTGTCTGTGAGTGACAGTATGTAAGCAGTAACACTGACATTGGTTCAGTTATTCTGGACTCTTGAATCTTCTTCCACCCTTCTGCTGTCCCATAAAACCCTTGTCTGAGGAGCTTGTAGATAGTATCCCTTCTCTCTTCTACTCTATCACTTCTTCTCTTTGTTTCTCTCTCCCCCTTGTCTCCCTATTTCTACCCCTCTATCTGTCTCTTTCCCTTTGTCTCAGAGACTCCTGCTTTTAATAGCGCTGTAGATTTCCTGTTAACTGACTCCTCTACTCCTCCCCTCTCGTCCTCGTCTCCTTTCCTCCTCTCTCCTGTTCTTCACTTCTCTCCAATCCTCCAGAGTTGCCCTGTGGAATGAGCAGTGTGCTTGTTTGCATGACAGATTCAGGAATGCCCCCCTTGCCCCATTTCCATCCGAGGTTTATCTTTCGTTTGTCTATTCGTTTGTTTACCGCATCTGTTCATTTTCGACTCAGTTTCACGTTCACCCCTTTCATCAGCACATTTGTTTATTCAAGGTTGTTTCACAGCCGTTTTCTCGCTGACACGTGCGTCCACTTTTTGAATGGCAGCTGCAGACAGTCACAGCTGGTCTCCACTTGTTGTTAGTTTAGCGGCGGTCCTGTGACGGGGCTCGCCGCCGTGTGTGATGTGGCAATGTGATTCGGCACATTTCTTCACATCAACTGGAAGAGAACGCAGCATCGAAGTTGTACAAACACACGCAACTCCTGCATGCTGTGGCCCTCCAGTTCCCCCCGTGTGCTGCCGTCTGTCTGTAACGCGTGGGTCACCTGTGCATGGCGTCTGTTTCCATGTCCCAGTCCAAAGGAAGCGAAGCGAAATGTTTGTGTCTTCTACATGTGCAGTAGTTTGGATCCTGCTATATTTCGATCATTTAAAAAAGGTCGTCTGTGTCTGTTATGCTACTTTCTTGTCTGTTAAATGCTCCCGAATGTACCATCTGCGCATGTCTGGATGGGAAGTTACTGGTCCTTGTGTTCTCTTTCAGTGAGACGGGTTCCACCCCGCTTCTCCATTCCACCCACGGATAATGAAATCATGCCTGGTGGCAGTGTAAACATCACCTGTGTGGCCGTCGGGTCACCCATGCCCTATGTCAAATGGATGCTGGGGTCGGAGGATTTGACCCCTGAGGATGACATGCCCATTGGGCGAAACGTGCTGGAACTCACTGACGTCCGGCAGTCAGCCAATTACACGTGTGTCGCCATGTCAACGCTGGGCGTTATAGAGGCGGTCGCACAGATTACGGTCAAAGGTGAGACGACTCGATGCTTAGCATTCCATCCGGCACCACACTTCTGTTATTTGATCCATCTTATCACACTTTGCAGATGAAACCACACGCTCTTACTGCTGGCACACTTGTTCGACACACACTCGCAGCTGTTCACATCCACACACACAAAGCCTTTTGTCTCTAGCAGACATAACAAAATCACATTAGTCATAATATGCCCCAAGAGACAGCACGCAAAGACTAAACATTATCCGTCCTATCGCCAACCTCACCTAATGCGCTCTGAATTAAAGCAATAAATTACGGCCTGTGGAATATTTAAGACATCTTCTAAACAAACCGCAGTCTCGCTTTTCTCTGGGGGAACTTGGTTTTCTTCTTATCGCTGAGGTACTGTCAGGACTCGGAGCTCTTTTGCTGTATTACATTAGCAGCAAACAGTGTTATAACACACATCTACTGTTTGTGGTTTGGCGAAGCAAGCTGACATTTTAACCTTCGGCTTGTATCCCAAGGGAAGAGCACATGGTCCGTGAATGCTAATGACAAAGCCGAACGACACTGCTTAGCTAACCAATACAACAGCACAAACAAATCACAGGCGTTCTTTTTTTTATAGGAAGTGGTTAAGTTTTTAAGACTTAAATTTAATGGCAAATTGTTTAGAACTGTGGCTTGTGCGTTATTTCATCTACAGCTTGCGTCTTAGTTATTTGCAATGCAGGCACTGAAAGTTGTGCAATGTTGCATTTGATTTGTATATTATGTTGTGTTTCTATATTGACTTCAGAGCTTGACATTAAAGCCCAATCTCAATTCTATTTTTGTACATCTTCCCCATGGCCCTTACAACCGAGGGTTAAGGGGAAGGGCTTCAAAACTTCCCCCTAAGCTTTGGGCCAGCACTTCAACACCTGCACACGTCATCATATGTCATCGCCATCTCTTGCTCCATATGAGATCAGACGATCACGACTGCTGGAGTTACTCCTGTTGTGTTATTGTTTGGTGTTTATCTTCAGGAAATCACTGAAGGCGTATATTATGTTATCATAACCATCTAATGTGGCGATAAGATCGTAACTGTACTGTGTGTTTACACAGTGGCCATATTTATCTGTGTAAACACACCAAAACAACATTAACATTATAGCAGACACTGTAAAAGCTCATTCCCAGACACTAGACATTACTGACAGGGTATTCCAGTGTCATCCAGTGGCAGAATGTTGTGGGACTGCTGTACAGGAGTTATGATTATGGATTATAGATCCATTTTTTTGTGTTTTAAAAAAAAAGCATGATGGTAAAACACGAACACGGTTATGAATATAATAAAACATGTGTTTGTTTGTCGTAAAAATTCGTAATAATGACAAATATACTAATTTGTGGATCTCCTCACTTCCGGGTTCAGTTGTGGCAGGTGCATTCTGCGAAATTTTCTTACCCCTCCGTCTTAAGTGTCGTCCTGAAAAATCTTTGTTCGAAGGGGTGTATAGCCCTCGCCCTTAGCCCTACGCCTTCAAGCTAAAGAGAATTGGGACACCACTACCCCTTGACGTGAACGCGCAAAACGAGGGGGAAGGGGAAGGGCTAAGGGGTAGAATTGGGATTGGGCCTAAGACTTGTCTGGGACACATTTTTGAAGACCTGCATGCCAGTGAATACTGCTCTGATTATCTTTAGTAAATATAAAATAGAAACACACAATAAGAGTGCATCGTTCAGTCTCCTCGTGTTCTCCAATAATCATTAGCAGCTAATTACAGTGGAATTTCCTTGTTCAACATAATTGAAATTCACTAATTCAAGTTATTTTATTGTACCCCAGCTTTACCGAAGCCGCCAGGTGTTCCCCAGGTGACGGAACGCACGGCAACAAGCATCACGCTCACATGGGATTCTGGGAATCCTGAACCTGTTTCTTACTACATCATTCAGCACAAGCCCAAAAACTCTGAGGACTCTTTTAAAGAGATTGATGGAGTTGCTACCACTCGATACAGTGTGGGTGGGCTGAGTCCTTACTCCGACTACCAGTTTAGAGTAGTTGCCGTAAATAACATTGGACGCGGGCCTCCCAGCGAAGACATCGAGGCCAAAACTGCAGAGCAAGCGCCAAGTACCGCCCCACGACAAGTCCGAGGGCGCATGCTAAGTGCCACAACTGCTATCATACACTGGGATGAACCCGAGGAGGCCAATGGGCAGATTACAGGCTACAGGGTTTACTACACCACCGATCCCAGCCAGCACGTCAACCAATGGGAGAAACAGATTGTAAGGACTTCCAACTTTCTCACCATTCCAGGCCTGACGCCCAATAAGACTTACTACATCAAGGTCCTGGCCTTCACCTCTGTAGGGGACGGACCGCTCTCATCTGATCTGCAGATCATAGCCAAAACTGGAGGTGGGTTTGGGGAATCTCAGCAGTGCCAAAACTAGAAAGTAAACTAAACACTTGGAATTTTTGTCATTTATGCTCCTGTAATGTTTTTTAGTGCCGTCTCAACCGACCGATTTCAAGGGTGAAGCCAAATCCGAGACAAGCATTTTGCTATCGTGGAACCCCCCAACTCAGACAGGCCAGGACAATCAGATCATAGGATATGAGCTTCTCTATAAGAAAGGAGATGACAAAGAGGAGGTATGAATGCCATCAGTCTTCAAGAACTGAGTCTGAATTGTATTTTCTGAGTTTTGACTTTCATTCTGTTGTTCCCTTTTCTAGAAACGTGTTAGCTTTGAGCCCACCACGACCTATTTACTCAAAGAACTGAAGCCATTCACTACCTACACGTTTCAGCTGGCTGCTCGCAGCAAACACGGCATCGGTGCATATACCAATGAGATCTCAGCCGAAACGCCTCAGACACGTAGGTCCCCTTCTGTCCTTACTGTCTGTCCTCGACATACGTGGGCCAAGAACAAGAAAGTATCAGGACTCGCTAAAGCTGAAATCCTCCACTTCTCAGCAGCGTTTGCTAATGTAGCTCTGAATTAGCTTGAGCAGTGGTTTACACTGGGAGATTTTTTGAGAGATGGAGGTATTTCAGCTGAGAGAGTTAAAGGCGATGTTAGTGCACATCTTGTTTGAATGAAAGTCAACTGTAGTCAAATGACAAGGTCACTCTGTTGAATTTGCTGTCAAATATTAGCCACCTTCAAGATGAGAGTGAATTATTCATTGGCTGCAGTCGTACAGCTTCAGGGTGCCTTGTTGTTTGACTCCAGCTATAGTGTTCAACACTGCATTTGAAAGATTTACAGAAATTGGAAAGGTTCTTTTACCTGGAGCCTTGTTGTAAGCTCAAATGCAATGATATGTAGCTAAAAGAGAACCACATTCTCAAAGGACTTCAGGTTTATTCTCCATTTGTTCAAGTTGAGCTGTAACCAAAGCTGTAGATCAACCCCCCCTGCATTAATCTTGCACGAATTGATGCATAATTAATGCCGACAAGCTTGACGGTGTTTCACTTCATACTCACAATCTGGGCTAATCTGAATAAACCTGAGGTCCTTTGAGAACATGCCAGGTAAGTATCTCTGAGAGCTGTTTTGCGGTAGAGTGTTTGCATGTCCGAGTCTAGAAACGTCAGTCATGAACTCTTGGATCAACCAGGCTTTTACCTCAAACCAACAGGCCTCGGAAAGGTTGGTGAGCAATGCATTTCCCCTTTATTGAGCTTTACATCAACCTTTGAAATTTTGGATTGATGGTAACTGCTTGGAGGAAACAGGGCCCGATTTAAACACAGCTCACTTACTGTAGATATTTCACGTGCTCGGAGAAGTATGAGAGAGAATGAAACTTGAGCCCTGAATTGTAGGATATATTTAGAAACAAAATGACTTATGTAGAATTACGAAGGTAGGTTCTTTACCTTTAGGGTCTGCACCAGTCCCACCCCGCACAATTTATCAGTTTGTTTTATCTTTTTTACCTCCTTTAAAAGATGTCTGTGACATGTCTGCCCTTTTTGTTCTTCTTTTTTAAGTTTATGTTCATGTCATCATATTTTATTAAACGTAGTCCCTGTGGTTCATCCTCATTTGATGTCATTTTATGTTTCCTTTTTTTTTGTGTGTGTGTTTTTGTTTGTCCATCAACATCATCTCCATCTCCACCACAAAAACAAAAAAATCCTCTTACCCCGTGAACCTCACCCGGATCCAACCGACCCAACTCCAAAACCACTCGATTCCAATTCAATGACAAATCTGCTCCTCCCACCACCCACTGATCCTCCAATCAGAGCCCTCAGCCCCACCCCAGGAAGTCAAGTGCACTAGTCACAGTTCTACCAGCATTCTGGTAAGTTGGAAACCGCCCCCTGTGGAGCTTCAAAACGGAATCATGACCAAATACACCATCCAATATGCTGCGACTGAAGGCGACGATACTTCAACGCGACAAGTGTCGGACATACCGCCAGAAAAGTACCACTATCTCTTGGAAAACCTGGAGAAGTGGACGGAATACAGAGTGACCGTGAACGCCCACACAGAAGCAGGAGAAGGCCCTGAGAGTTTACCGCAGCTAATCCGTACGGAGGAGGATGGTATGTCTTACCCACACGCCACTGTGTCCCAATGCTAATGTCTTTACCCTTAAAACACCCCGCTTCTGCCAGACTTCTCAACACCCCTCGCCCCCTGTATTTATACTAACTCTACTAACCCGGATTTTTTGTGACCTTTCATCAAGCCAAGATTAATTTGGGAAGAGAATTTTCTGAAAACCTTTTTTACTTGGCAACGTTCTTCTGACGACCTTAAAGTTCCAACAATCCCAAATGTCTTGCTGTTTTGTCCCCCTTCATTTTCTTATTAAGATAAATGAAATTACTTTTTTAATGGAGTGAAACTCATTTTTACACACGCATAAAGACACCTAAATCGACTGTGAATCTTCCAAAAAAAAATAAAAAATGGGGCTTTTTATTTTTTCTTGAAACGTCCCCCACTAATGACCTTTTTCTAAAAACTTTTTCCATTTGTTTTTTCTTTTTGTCTTCACTCGATCATAGCCAAACTCCTTTGGAGTGCTTCACACCTCTGAAACACTCCTCTTGGCTTATTTTTGCTTGTTATTTTGATTCCATATTTTGACTCCACTAAATCCATTTTTCAGAGATATAAAAATGAGGTCAGCTGTGTGACCTGTTTTTGGGGATTGTTTTTGTTTTTTGTTTTTTCTCTTTTTGTTTTTGACTTCCCATTGTTGAGATATTAGTGTTCTTCAGTACTTGTTAATGCTATATTCCCATTTTGTAGCTTTTTGTCTGCTTCGCCGCTTTCTCAGGGGAGATGTCCGGTCGGAACCAGAAGTGTCCTCTTTAAGCTTGACCTTTTTGTCTTTTATCCTATAATTCTCTCAGTGCCCAGTGGCCCTCCTCGTAAAGTCGAGGTGGAGGCTGTCAACTCCACGTCTGTTAAAGTGCTGTGGCGGTCGCCGGTGCCGAGCCGACAGCACGGACAGATCCGCGGCTACCAGGTGCACTATGTCAGGATGGTTAATGGAGAACCCGTCGGGCACCCGGTCATCAAGGATATCCTGATGGATGATGCTCAGGTAAGCACCAACACACTCCT
>CAIGQQ010029169.1:19503-29503 GCA_903798035.1 Danio albolineatus
CCCGGATGGGAGTAAAGTTTAGGGGGGTGAAGTGTAGCGTAGGCCAGATAGTGAAGAGCTGTGCAGGTAAACCTGACTCCTCTGACCTCTATAGGTGCACTAGAGGCCATGGTCTTTAGCCTCCTTAGTAGAGCAACCGACTTTCATGCGGAAAGTTGCCGGTTTGATTCCAGCTTAGAGGGGGTTACGTGGTGTCGGACTAGCAGGGCTGCGTTGGTGCCGTGACCCGGATGGGAGTGAGGTTTAGTTGGGAAGCAAGTTAGTTAATTGTTGTGCAGGTAAACCTCAGTCCTACAGTGCTCTAGAGGCCAACTCCCTTGTGCAAAGTCTCCGGTGGGATTACTATATACAGATATACATATATTAAATGTATTTTTTTTTTCATTAAATAAATGTATTTTTTGATTGACTGGTTGATTTAGATGCACATATTTGATGATAGAACAAATGTTAAATGATGTTGGGAACAAACCACACAAACACCTCCATGGATAAAGACATCTAAAAGAGAAATGGATTAAATATGAATGTGTTTTGCTGATGTTTTGTATCAGCACACAGCTATTCATTGCGCAAACACATGTAAATGAGGCTCTGGGATAGCCGTCTGAATGAAGACTGTTAATGTATTCTGCTGCACTTTTCATAAATCCTCCTTTCATTCGTATCTTTGTCATGGACATGGAGACTCTCCCTAGACATTAATTGTGCATGTGAGGTTAATGATGAGCGGTCATGACTTACAGACGCAGCACAGACCTGCTCTCTGCTTGATTATATGTGACTCCAGTTCAGCCTGAATGATTTCACAGCACACATCTGATGCTGATCTGGGCTGCGTTTCCCAAACAGTGACATAATATAATTCTGACTTCAGCTGTATATGGACTATTAATGGATTGAAATGAAAGAATTGGGATATATATATATCGTTATATCGGATATGCGAAGGTGTATATGGCGATTTTGTTGGTAATTGGTAACAATAACACTTGCGATGTTGTTGGGAAACACAGCCCTGATCGTCACAATACTTCATCCTCCAGAATTATGAATCATTGACCACCGCAGTGTAACTGAGCTTCTCTTCTTCTCTTGTCTCTGTCTGTGTGTGTGTCTGATCTCCGTCAGTGGGAATATGATGATTCAGCTGAACATGTGAGTACATCTCAGGAAACACGTTTCTGCACATTTACTGGATTACTTTCCACATTTGTAAACCTACACAGCCTCTGCTTGTGGTTTATAGACATTTAATAGTCATTTCATATTTATAACCATCTGAAGATGACTCTGGATTTCATCTACTAGCGAATCATGTGCAGCTTTATGAATAATGCTGGGTCATATGAATGTTTTAGCACAGAAGTCATGATTTATTCAGCACGGTCATGCATCTGCAAGCTCACTTTGGTGCATTAGTCAATCACTTATGTTGTCCTATGATCTGCTCAAACTGTGAATATTGTGACGGAGGCCTGTGAACTCATACCAATGACACTGGATCCTAATGTACCATCATCATAACACAAGACAAATACATCAGGAGAGCTTGAGTAAACAGAACTTGGGAAATATTTGATGATTAAATATCTTCAATTGTAATAAACAAGTAATCCAGTAATTGTCTTTTACACCTATGTGTCCTGTGTTTACCCTGCTACTCATCAGCTCAGTCTGTATGGTTTCTCCAGTGACACCACCTGACTATCGTCCCCTCTATACCTTTATTCTCTCCAGGAGCTGGTCCTGTCAGACCTGCACGCTGAGACCACATATTCAGTCACGGTTGCGGCGTACACGACTAAAGGCGACGGCGCGCGCAGCAAACCCAAGCTGGTCACCACCACCGGAGCCGGTAGGTCAATGCTGTCTGCGGCACATTTTTCTCTCTCCGCAGACTCTCATAGCCATAATTGCCCTCGCGGTGATGGCGGCCATTGTAATTCCACTCACCTACAGCTCCGACTTTGAAATGCTCACAGGGGTTAAAGAAATAATGGAAAAATCTGTCAGCAAAATGGCAAAATAGTTTTTTTTCTGAAAAGAAAAGAACACTACACACTGTCTCGATTATCACTGAAAGGCTCCAAACGCTCATAAGTACAGCCGCTTTTCTGTTGTACCTCTAATTGTGCTGTTATTCAGCTCTCTGAAAGGCCTTTTATTTCTCGTCTGTCCTCGAGTCTCGCCTGTGAAAGGGCTGCGCCGTATCACTGTTGATTTCTTAGTTGATATTGTATCGCTTCTAATCGTCAGACTCCACTGGAGAATTGGAGAATAGACACAGGGGCAATAGAGGATCTGCGCTGAGGCTGTTCTCTTGTGTACTTTTGCTTTCTTTGGTATTTGATAAAGATGCGCTGATCCTCAATCCTACCCAAAACCTAAACACAACTGCTAATTAATGATGAATAAGAAGCTAATGTGAACAGTTTTATTGAGTTAGTCAAGGGTTTGTTGATAGCATGAGTTACGATAAAACTTGCACTGGTTTTAACACAAGATTATTCTCCTGTAATATACAGTTGAAGTCAAAACTATTCATCCTCTTGTGCAATTGTAATTGTTTTAAAAATATTTTATGTAAGCGTTGATTAACGGAGACGTTTTTGACACATTTTTCAAAGCTAATAGTTTAAATAAGTCATTTCTACTCATTTTTGAGTATGGTGACAGTATGCAATATTTGACCGCAGTTGTCCGCAGATTTGAAAAAAGGAATCCAAATGTGCTCAGATTATATTAGCATAAATGTGTAATCCACCCTAAAATCTGCTTCATTTGTGGTCCGCAGTTCCGAAAAAAGTAATCCAAATGTAATCCAAAAGTAATCCGATTATCAGTTACTCATGAGTAATCCACCTTCAATCATAGTCCATTTGTGGTCTGCAGTTCCGAAAAAGTAATCCAAATGTAATCCAAAGGTAGTCAGATTACCAGTAACTCGTTAGTAACACACTTTAAGTAGTAGTCTATTTGTGGTCCAAAGTTCCAAAAAAAAATATCCAGAAGTACTCAGATGATGTTAGCATAAATGTGTAATCACTAACTAGTGAGTAATCCACCCCAAAACATGCTCTATTTGATGTCCGCAGTTCCAGAAAAAAGTAATCCAAATGTAATCTAAAAGTACCCGGATTAATGTAGCATACATCTTAAGAGTAATTCACTGAGTTATCGTGTTCTGTTTGTGATCCACAGTTCCAGAAAAGCCTCGTCTGATGGTGAGTCCCACGAACATGGGCACGGCTCTCCTGCAGTGGCACCCGCCGCCCAACACCTTCGGCCCGCTGCAGGGCTACCGGCTGCGCTTCGGCCGCAAGGACGTGGAGCCGCTGACTGTCATCGAGTTCTCTGAGCGGGAAAACCACTACACCACCAAGGAGATCCACAAGGGGGCGTCCTACATCTTCCGGCTCTCTGCCCGCAACAAAGTGGGCTTCGGGGAGGAGACAGTGAAGGAGATCAGCACCCCTGAGGACACGCCGGCTGGGTATCCGCAGGGCATCGTGGCTGAAAGCAGCACCACCACCACTATCCAAGTCAGCTGGCAGCCGGTAGCACTAGCCGAACGCAACGGAGCCGTAGTCAAATACGCCCTTCAATACAAAGACATCAACAGCCCGCGCAGCCCCTCGGAACTGTTCATCACCGCGCCTGAATCCACCGTCACGCTAGACGGCCTAAAAGCAGACACCACATATGATATTAAAATGTGTGCCTTCACCAGTAAGGGTCCCGGTCCCTACAGTCCGAGCGTCCAGTTCAGAACGCAGCCCGTCAATCAAGGTAGGAGGCTCCAGACAGCCAATCAGGGCCCCGTTTTTGCCTTCAAGATGCGATATTAGCCCTAGCGTAGTATATCAGTTAGCGCCCCCTAATGAAGGGTCAGGGTAATGTGCCAGGTAAGCCACAGATCTGGACTAGTCCTCCAGAGGTAGCTGAGGAACACATGAGCAGGTAAGCTGATGCTGTAGCGCGAACGCTCTGTTTGTCTAACCCATACGACTTTCTTTTAGCAGTGTTCGCAAAAAATTTCCACGTGAGAGCAGCCATGAAGACCTCGGTGCTGCTGACGTGGGAGATTCCCGAGAACTACAACCCCGCGCAGCCCTTCACGGTGAGAAGACCAGATGATTTTGCTGGGTTCGCAATAAAAGAGAATTTATAGTGTTGTTTTGGGTTGATTTTACGTTACCTAATTAAATGTTTACTTGAGTATATTATGTATTAATCATTGCAAATGCGTGAATATAGGCAGATTTCGGCAGCGTGGCATGAATAATTCTTAATTCAATTCGATCTGAAGACACCCGCGTTTGTTTGGTGTGACGCCAGCATACCTGTAAAGGCTGATTTATACTTCTGCATGTGCATGGTTGCAGCCCCCTTGCCGTGGCTCTCAAAACAACGTAACTACTCGTCGCAACAACGCATAGTGCTAACTCTGTGATTGGTCGGCTTAGTAGCACTGACGAGTGTGGGCGGGGGCTGAAAGCCGCGCGATCCTATTGGAGCGAGTGTTTACAAGTGTGGAGTCCTGCTTTGTGTTTACCTTATGATTAAAGTTGTTGCACGTCAGCCGGTTCCTGCCTCAGAACGAGCCAGTTTTAGCTACTTGTATATTAAAGTAGAGTTCAGAAAAAACAAAACACCAGCGAAGAAATCACTGCCAGGTAGCGTTACTGCTAAGCAATAAACACAAACAGTGTGCAGAAGTATAAAAACACGGCTACACGCAAGACATGCGCCGTGGGTCACGCCAGTCACTCGGTACAGAAGTATAAACCAGCCTTAATCAGTAACACTTAACGTCTGAATCTGGATCAACAGTACTTTTCACCACCGCTGCTAAAACCAGAGCTAAAATCTGTACTTGTCTTCAAATAACTCTGATTAACTTTGTTTTTTTGATCAACTTCAATTATTTCCACTTTTATTTATTGTCTAACTTTGTATTAACTAACCTGGGGTGATATTTGTTTATTTTTAAATGTCCTAATTGCAGCTTTGTTAAAAATACGCAGTTAAAGTCAAACATAATAGCTACATCACGTTATCAGTTCATCGTCTACAGAACTGTTAATGAATGAAGAGCTGAGTCTCCATAGACATGGATAACGTTAGTCCTGTACTGTACTGATGCATAGACATTTGTAGCTCCGCACTTTTCTGAATATGTCACAATCTCATTTGCATTAAAAGCAACTAATGACACAATTAAGATCAAATCCCAAAAGGGGCAGATTTATAGAGCAATGAAGCATTACTTGTGGGTTATTTTGAGCTGAAACTTGACACTCTAGAGCAGGGATCACCAAACTTGTTCCTGGAGGGCTGGTGTCCTGCCGATTTTAGCTCCAACCCTAATCAAACACACCTGAACAAGCTAATCAAGCTCTCATTAGGTATACTTGAAACATCCAGACAGGTGTTTTCAGACAAGTTGGAGCTAAACCCTGCAGGACACCGGACCTCCAGGACCGAGATTGCTGATCCCTGCTCTAGAGCAGGGGTGCTCAACCCTGTTTCTGGAGGTTTACCTGCTTGCAGATTTCAGCTCAATCCTGATCAAACACACCTGCCTGTAATTATTACATAGAGTTCAGGTCCTGCTAAATTGGTTCAGGTATGCTTGGAACTGAAATCTGCAGGAAGGTAGCTCTCCAGGAACAGGGTTGATCACTCCTGCTCTAGAGAGAAATCAGAGAGGTATGTCAGGTCTTGTTAAAGAGGCGTATTTGGTCTCCTGTAATCTCTGCTGGTGTTTCTGCAGATCCTGTATGATAACGGTCAGAGCGTGGAGGTGGACGGCAAGCTGACGCAGAAGCTGATTGTTAACCTGCAGCCGGAGACGCAGTATTCGTTCCTGCTCACCAACCGCGGGAACAGCGCCGGCGGTCTGCAGCACCGCGTCTCCACCATGACGGCTCCTGATATTCTGCGCACGAAACCCTTCCTGATCAGCAAGACCAATGCTGATGGTATGGTGACGGTGGAGCTGCCCGGCGTCCAGACGGCGGAGAGAGTTCGGTGAGGACGTACTTGAGCAGAAATGCTGAAGAATTGTAGATATTTGGGTTAGAAATTAGATGAGCATTCTGATTAGGAAAGCATTTTAATAATACGTCAATTATCAGGTTAAAGGTATCGGCCTAATTTTGTTAAAGGGCTGATAACAGTAATGTTAATTCAATTAAATTCACCTTTATTTCTCTAGTGCTTTTACAATGTAGATTGTGTCAAAGGTGAACTGTAAATTGAAAAGGTAAATTGAAGCAGTGTCAGTCCAGTGTTCAGTGTTGGAGTTCAGTTCAGTTCAGTGTGGTTTAATATTCACTACTGAGAGTCCAAAGTGAAGGACTAAGAAAACAGAATTAGTCTCATGCTTGCTACTCCGCCATGCACCAAACAGCTGCTCAGGATACAGCCTGGTCCAGGATTATGGAACCTTGGAATCGTCTTGTCACGGGTCAGGGATCGCATCCGTGGCGCTGCATAGTCTCTGGGGGCCTCGGGATGAGTATCTAGGTTGGTTAGATAAACAGGAGCTCGATGATTTAATGCTTTATATGTAAGAAGTAATATTTTAAACTCAATACGAAACTTAACAGGCAGCCAGTGTAAAGAGGATAAAAATGTGGTGATATGATCATATCTTCTAGACCTGGTAAGAACTCAGGCGGCTGCATTTTGTACTAGCTGAAGTTTGTTAATAGAGGAGGCTGGGCAACCAGCGAGCAGAGCATTACAGTAATCCAGCCTAGAGGTCATAAAAGCATAAACTAGCCTTTCTGCATCTGAGATGGATAGCATACTTCGTAACTTAGCAATATTTCTCAGATGAAAGAATGCAGTTTTTGTGATATGGGAGATATGGCTTTCAAAAGTTAAATTGCTGTCTAATATGACACCCAGATCTTTTACAGTAGAGCTAATGCTAACTCTGCATCCCTCTAATTTGTATCCCTCTAATGTTACAAATAATATGTATCGCCCGATGTCAATATGGCCACAGAGACAGGCATTGGGCGATGAAAGTGAAACTTTAGCAGTGTAGTGTTGTAGGTTTGTAAGCAGCTGGTGGCCAATCTTCACTGATCTTCATTCCAGAAGTGTGAAGGTTTAATCAGCAGAGGAACAGCACAGTTCTGCTTTCAGCAATGCACACAACATTACGGGGACATATCAGAGTGCAACTTGCTGGTGTGCGTCTCGCTGGTGCATCTGTGAGCAAAGCACAGCAAGTGTTTGTGATGATCAAGAGCCACAGTATCCAGAGTAATGTCAGCAAACCACCAAGAAGAAGAACCACATCCAGCAGGAGGAGCTGTGGACGCCAGAGGAAGCTGTCTGAGAGGGACGTCCGGCTGATTTACCCAGAACACATCAGCCCACAGGTGCTCGACTCTCCTGTGTCCGGCAGAATTGTTGGTCTGGAGCTCCACAGGGTCAGTATTCATGACCAGCTCCTGTAGCCAAACCACCTGCCAATGCCAAACGCTGGTTTCAGTGGTGCAGCAGTGAAGATCTTGAGCTGTGGACGATGTGGAGCATGTATTGTTCCCTGATGAGTCCACCTTCACTGTCTGTCCCACATCCGGGAGAGTTACGGTGTGGAGAACCCCAAAAGAAGCGTCCCACCCAGACTGCTGATGCCCAGAGTGAAGCATGTGGGATCAGTGATGGTTTCAATATCATGGCATTCTCTTGGCCCGATACTTATACTAGATGGAGCATCACTGTCAAGCATTGCACAACCATTCTGGAGGACCATGTGACCCAATGGGTCAAACCTTGTATCCTAAAGGTGGTGGCGTATATCAGGATGATAATGCACCAGTACACACAGCAGGAGCGGTGACAGAGTGGTTTGATGAACATGACAGTGAAGTTGAACATCTCCCATGGCCTGCACAGTACCCTGAGCTGAACATTATTGAGCATTTTGGAGTGTTTTGGAGGAGTGAGTCAGGAAAGGTTTTCCTCTAGTAGCATCAGTAGTGACCTGAACATTATTCTGAAGAAGAACAACTCTAAGGGAGGCCGGACACCATCCTAATGAATTGCTGTAGTCTAAAGCTAGGCACTAGGTTTGATTGTCCAACCCCTGTATATTGTGTATCCCCATTTTTAATGCGTTAATTATACAGTGTACTGCATTTAAAATCCCAAACAGTGTCTTCTTAATGGTCTTAAAAGGTCTTAAGTGTGCCTTGAGGAAGCCGCTGCAGAAAGCCAGAGTGAAGCGAGCAGGTTATTGATGTGTTTACTGAAGGTTTCTCTCTTTCCTCAAACACCTCGTTAATCCACTGTCATCCCGACTGGATTGGAAAGTCCAGATTGATTGGAGCTAATCTTGATGGATGCCAGCCGCTCACACACTCTCTGTTCTCTACCTAGGGCTTACTACATAGTGGTCGTGCCACTGAAGAAACAGCGGCCGGGGAAGTTCATCAAACTGTGGGAGAATCCGGACGAGATGAATCTGGAAGAGGTAAGAGACTTGGAATTTATTCGATGGGGCGTCACGGTGGGGCAGTGGGTAGCACGATTGACTCACAGCAAGAAGGTCGCTGGTTCGAGCCTCGGTTGGGTCAGTTGGTGTTTCCGTGTCGAGTCCAAACACATGCGCTATAGGGGAATTGGGTAAGCTAAATTGGCGGTAGTGTATGTGTGTGAAGGACAGACACAGTGGCATAGTAGGTAGTGATGTCGGCTCACAGCAAGAAGGTCACTGGTTCGAGCCTCGGCTGGGTCAGTTGGTGTTTCTGTGTTTGCATGTTCACCCCGGGTTTCCTCCGGGTGCTCCGGTTTCCCCATAAGTCCAAAGACATGCGGTAATTGGGTAGGCTAAATTGTCCGTAGTGTATGAGTGTGAATGAGAATGTATGGATGTTTCCCAGAGATGGGTTGGAGCTGGAAGGGCATCCGCTGCGTAAAACAAATGCTGGATAAGTTGGCGGTTCATTCCGCTGTGGCGACCCCGGATTAATAAAGGGACTAAGCCTAAAAGAAAATGAATGATGAAGGAATGTATGTGTGTGAATGAGTGTGTATTGATGTTTCCCAGTGATGGGTTGCAGGTGGAAGGGCTTCCGCTGCATAAAATTTCATGACGCCAGAAAGCACACCTGTATTATGTTGTCATGGCAACCATATACAATGCAGATTACAGTGTCTGCCTCATTCACACTAGCAGCGACTTTGTAGCTACCTGTGGCTCTGGGTGGCGACCTCATGCGAGCTCTACAGGTGCTCCTATTGGCTGTCGCTCAAGAAATTTGCTCTTCATTCGCATAAAGTTGAAGTATTCTCAACTTTGTTGCGTCACTCGACACGCCCACCTGGTCGCCAACGGTTGCTGTCATCCGTGTAGACGGAAGTCATCGTGAGTCGCTAACTCTACGCTGAAATGAGCGGTTGCTTGTCGTTTTGCCGCTGCGAGTCGCTTGTAATGTGAATGAGGCTTAATCTCACGAGGAAACGGAACTATTTTATGTATTGTAAGAAAAGTGGCTAATTCGTTCGAATTTATGTGATTTTATTCAATTTAATACAAAATTTAAAAGTGGGCGTGGCTTCAAACCCCGCCTTTTACCCTACCCAGCATTTAGGGAGGAGCAAATTGTAGTGGAATGTACCAACGAGATCCTGCAAATGAATAAAATCGTCACTGAATCAAACAGTTACGAGTTCCTCCGCGACTAAGAGTACGAGGTGTGTTAGTTCTGAGAACTTCGTCAGTGTTAGTTCTCGTCAGTTTGCTAATATGCTAATGGGAACAGGAGCAAACGTGTTCTCTCCTGAAGAGCAGCGTGAGACGCAGTTATTTATAGTCTTAGCGAACACGTGAACGGCGAGTGTTTCCTCAATGCACTGCCAACATAACGCTCGGAGGGGGCGGAACCCTGCAGAGAGGCGCGCTCTGATTGGCTGACGGCAGCTCAAGCCCCTCCCCCGCCAGCTGGCCCGAGGCGGATGTGATTCTGATAGT
>CAIGQQ010029170.1:0-10389 GCA_903798035.1 Danio albolineatus
AAAACTACATCTACACAAATATAAAACAGCACTTTAATTAGGCAACACTGTAATTTCTCAGTTTTTTCCAGTGAAACAGCACACACACCACTGGAATTAACATCAAATGCCACATGACTACACATTTGGCATCATGACGCACACTATAAACACAGATAACAAAGCCGAATTTATGTTGTGTATTGCACATAAAATCAAACCCAAAATGTTCCTAAGCTGTACTTAATCTTTGTTGTTTTTATTTGTACACTTGTTTCTTTTATTTCTGTTTATGTAAAGCACTTTGAATGACCATTGTGTGTGAAATGTGCTAGAAATAAACTTGCCTTGCCTTTGTGAGCTACTATTAACTCACATTTAAATGAATATAACACTGTAATATTTAAATGCACATTTTAATTAAAGTCCTGTAAAACTCTTTACCGCATTTAAGCTGTGGAGTTACTAATTAACTGATTACATATGCGTTTCTAATGACACATTTTTCCAAGAAGTCCACGATCAGCTGTTGCAGGCGTGATGACACTCAAACCTTTGGATCTGTGTCGAGTGACATCATAACCGACTCACAAACACAATAACAACACAGTAACGCTTCATTCCTGCACACACCGGTGCATAACCACTGCAAATAAATGCGTTTCTTAGATTTTTTGTCTTGTTTTTTGTCTAAATATCTACAAATTCTTTAATCAAGAAGCTTTTTCTAGACAAGCAAATAATATTGTCTTGTTTTCAGAAATAATGAGTAAAAATTAAGCGAATTTCGAAGTAAAACAAGGAAAATAATCTCATAATGGGGGAAGATAAATAATCTTGTTTTTAATTTTGACATAACTTTCATTTCCTTCCCCTTTTGGCAGATTATTTTGCTTGTTTTACTTCAAAACTCACTTAATTTTGACTTATTATTTCTGAAAATAAGGCAATATCATTTGCTTGTCTAGAAAATGCTTCTTTATTTAAGAATATTTAGATATTTGGACTAGAAATGACATTTAAAAAGTCTAAGATAGGTATTTTTTGCAGTGTAAAGACACAAAAAAATTCATTTTCAATGAATTTAATACACATTTGCTCAATACAGTCATCAATTTCTATTAAAAGACAGACCACAAATGTAAACTGTGGTACATGCACAATAGTTTCAGGATAAATATGAAGCATACATATTACAGAATATCTGAATCAGAAAGCAGATGTCATATTGACAGTAATAATCCATGACAAGAACTGCTGACAGAGATTATTACTATTCAGTGCTGTTGTATTTTGGGGCTGGACAGCTAATCTGGACCCGAGAAACACAGTGTGATCTGACTCACAACATAAAGCACAGTGTGGTCAAATCAGTACAGAACATACTGTGTTAACACACAGTACCAAACATTATTAAAAAATAACAGAATCATCAATAAAAGTCAGATTTTATCAGATGAATAACAAAACAAACACAAAAATCTGAAAATAGTAAATGCGTAAACATCGATCGACTTAAATTACTTCAGCTTAATTACTTGCCAGGGCCTAAACCAGCGACCTTCTTGCTGTGAGGCGATCGTGCTACTTACTGCGCCACCGTGACGCCCAATTTTTCAAGTTTAAAAACCTTAAAAAGAAATCATTTAGAACACACAGGTTTAATTAATTAAGTTTTGACTTTTTACAGTGTATTAAACACAATGGGCTCTATTTTAAAGATCTAAGCACAAAGTCTAAAGCGCATGGCACAAAAGCATTAAGGCTGGGTACGAATCCACTTTTGCTATACTAAGGATGGATAAATCCGCTCTGCGCCCGGCGCATGGTCTAACAGGGCTGTGCTTATTCTCTTAATGAATTCTGGGTGTGTTTTGAGCATAACCTGCATTAAACTAATCAGAATCTCATCTCCCATTCCCTTTAAGAGTCAGTTGTGTCTCTCCATGGAAAACAGAGCATCTGCAGCGCGAGGATAAGGAACGAGCCTTCTCCATTCAGCCTCTTTACTTTCTCTTTACTCTTTACTTTACTCCTTTACTTTGGTGGAGTGAGGAAACGCTGGAAACGCCCTCCGCTGAACACATCCATGAGCCCACATGTTTAATCTCCTTTGTTAAGTGCTCAGATTTGCTCAAAACTATTTCTAAATTCAGCTCTAATCTCCAGCAGAGGAATAAATGAACAATAATAACGAAGTGTGCTCAAACAGCTGAGTTAATCCAAATACACGTCCTGTTCTTGCCCATATGGTGATGCAGACGTCTCCAAAACCCCACAGGTGGACACATCTACACTGGTGTTTATTAAACTGATATAAATCTGCAGATAATCAATAATACTGCTGATAATAATAACATTATACTGATGCAGATGGTCATGAGTGAACTGAAAAAGCCCCCTGAGGTGAAGGAGGCAGTGCTGTTTATGATTACGTAGTAAATGATGATGTTTGTATCATTTTAATACTTTAATTGTGTTCATCTGTGAAGATGTTTGTGTGTTGCTAAATATCCAATGTGTATTCAGCAGTGTGTAAGTGTTTGGACCTGCATAGGTGCATAACTAACGCGCTCTGCTGGACTTTAGAACAGCTTTTAATTGGTCAATTTCAGCTCCTTAAAATAGCAAAGCACCAACAATGCGCCTTACACACCTCCTTTACAGACCAGCACACCCATGAATAGATTTACTATTGAAACAACATGACGCAAAAGGTGAAAATTACAGTTGCACTGGTCTAAAAATAGCAACAAATCATGCCAAACACATCTTGCGCCTTATTGTGTCCGGTGTATGATATGGCCCTGATGTTACACTGATGGAAAAGAACAGCTGAACTCAAGTATAAGTCATAATCAATCTTAGCTAGCTCATTATGATACAGTAGTATTTATAGTGGTTATCTTGGGTGTGTTCACTACTATCTCTACCTCAGATAGCAGCAGCTGCATTAATCAAAGCAGAGATTAATGATTCCCCTGATGAAATGCTGTGTGCATATCTGCAGTGTTGTCACATTGAGCAGATTCACTGTTTTGCTGTGCTAAAAAATCTGAATCAACAACACCCTAATGCAGTTCTCATCTGAATTCAATTTTATGAACATGATTAGGTGCTGCCTGTAAATCAGAAAACGCTGGCAATTGCTGAAAAAAATGATAGATAGAAGTGTCATGATAAACCGATGTGTGATGCACCAAACAAAAAACAAACACAGGTGAACAGTGTTCACCCATACCGCCGCACCCCCAGGGGTCGCCCCTTGCTCTTAAATGTGAGTCAGTTCTGTGCCTCGTTTTATTTAGGCATAAAACACTTTGAAATAAATATAAAAACGGCGGGATTCCCTTTCCTTTTCATTACAGGTGCCGTCGCTCCTCCTGTGCAATCCTCAAAACAATCATAAAGCGGTGCGTGACTGTCAGACGCGCTCCATAGTGATAAACACACGCTGTTTCCCAAACGGATTCTGTACATGCGATTTGAAGCGGAGCGAAAGTGGACACTGAGTTTTGGGTGCGTGTTTGAACAGACATACACACATAATTAATAATAATAACATCTAAAGATGTCGATCTTGATATTTTATTTTCAAACACAACTAATTTTGTCCTAAATGAGCATAAAGCATGAGGAAAGCAGTCGAATGCTTCATTATAACATTAGATGTGTGTATTGTTAAAGTGACACCTCTGTTATTTAATGTAATCAAACTAAAAATATAAATAAATGAGATTCATTCGCTGCTCTTTATTCAGAATGTGTGAGTTATACAGTGAGAAAAAGATTAATGAGATCTGATAACTTGATTCTATTTCTTTATCTCATTTTAATGAGCCAAACTGTTTGCTAATGTATTACATTTTGTTTTGTAAATAATAATATTAAAATTATTACTGACCGTATAACTGTTTATTTACAATGAAACAGCTCCAGAACAACATATTAATATGGGGATTTATTTATTTTGGGGGGGGGGTCCCTTATTTTCAAATCCCAATGTTGACAGGTATCAGGTACGTATGTATGTTCGCATTATTAACCCACAACAGGTAATACAACAGATTACACAGTTACAGAATAAAATTCATGTGGACACAGCGAACATTTTACACCCTCTCCCATCAACCAGTTCCCTAAAAAACAAAAACAAAAACACAAAAACGAAAAAAGAAAGGAGGGATGTGTTTAAATCAGGTCTATGTTTAGACCTACCCTACTCCCTCAGAGCTTGCTCTTGTTGTAACAGACTGCCAACATTTTACATCGTACTTTAGGAAGGTCTCCAGATATCTTCAATGTATGTGATCTTTTCCACTGATATGTGACACCGTTGCAACACAGGCTCATCCTGAAAACGTAGTCCTATATACATTTCTGGAGGCCACACGTTATGTAGTCAGAGGTACGTATGGCTTCATTTTTAAAACGAATGCTACGGGGCGGTATGATGCTGTTCCTTTTTGCGCTGACCTCTTATCTTCGTGTGGACGACTTTCCTGCTGCAATCAGTTTGTCCAGTTAGCTCACCGTGTTCATCGGCGGACTTGGGACGCAGAGAGGAGTTGACCACGACAGCGGAGTTCGAGTCCAGTGAAGAGCAGTTCCAGAAAGCAGGTAAGACAAAAACAGAACCCAAACAATAAAATAAAGCAGTAAATAACAGGACGAGAATTCGGTAAAATCTGAAAACGTAAAAATGAGATGAAGACTTTTCAAAATTGGGTTGGGTTTAGGGAAGTGTGTGGGCGGGTCAATAGATAAAATTGGTTGGGTTTAGGGAAGGAGGAGGTTGGGTCAGTCGATTGGTCGGTCAATCAGTCAGTCATTCAGTCAGTCAGTCACCCGACAGCGGCCTCTAGTGGGTTTATGCAAGAACAGCAGGCACAAGGCACTCGCGAGAGAAATTTGAGATCTCAAAAAAACTGCAAAAATACGTATACCTCCCGGGATACATTTTGCGACCTCCAGAAACATACATGGAACTACGTTTTCAGAATGGGCCTGTGTTGCCATTTCATTGATCCACTTTCCAATTCATTTATATTTTTCCCTATAAGAGCAATATGTTTAGCTTGTAAAACGCACATTACTATGAATCTGACCTCTTTATAACTTATACCTCTTTATAAAAATCTTAGGATCCAATGGTAATTTCTCTGATAAAATTCGGTCAATCATTTCAATAATACCTTGCCAAAAGGGTTTCACTTTCACACAATCCTATATACAGTGGTGGGAGCTCACCTCATTACACTACAGATATCTGGAATATTATCCTTAAACTAGTGCAATTTTGCAGGAGATATGTAAATACCTGTCAACCCTCCCATTTTTCCCGGGATTCTACCATATTTTACAGTTGTATCCCGCTATCATCCCGTATTTTCAGTCTTTCTCTGAAGGATGGCGATAAACATTAAAGAGCCGATCCTCCCTATACGCAACCCATACCGCCGCACCACCAGGGGCCGCCCCTTGCTCTTAAATGCGAGTCAGTTCTGTGCTTTCGCTTTATTTAGGCATGAAACACTTTAAAATAAATATAAAAACGGCGGGATTCCCTTTCCTTTTCATTACAGGTGCGGTCGCTCCTCCTGTGCAATCCTCAACACAGTCATAAAGCGGTGCGTGACTGTCAGACGCGCTCCATAGTGATCAACAGACGCTGTTTCCCAAACCCATTCTGTACATGCGGCTTGAAGCGGAGCAAAAGTCTGGGTTTAGGGTGCATGTTTGAACAGACATATACACATCATTAATAATAATAACGTATAAAGATGTCTATCTTGATGTTTTTTTTTCCCCAAACACAACTTATTTTGTCTTAAATGAGCATAAAACTTTAGGAAAACAATTGAATGCTTCATTATAGCATTAGATGTGTGCATTGTTAAAGTGACGCCTCTGTTATTTAATGTAATCAAACTAAAAATCTAAATAAATGAGATTCATTCACTGCTCTTTATTCAGAATGTGTGAGTTATACAGTGAGAAGATTAATGAGATTTGATAACTTGATTCTCTTTCTATATAATAGCTCATTTTAATAAGCCAAACTGTTTGCTAATGTATTCTATTACATGTTCTTTTGTAAATAATAATATTAAATGATATTACTGACCGTTTAACTGTTTATTTATGATGAAACAACTCCAGAAGAGCTTTCTGATATGCCTCATTCCAACCCTCTAGAGATATTTCACCATCATAACCTTTTGATTCTGATTATTCGTTAGAGCCAGATACAATCAATCCGTACAAAGAGGAGATTGAACATTTACCATAACAGTGTCCTATGATTGCTGCCTCTACTCAGCGACCTTCTTGCTGTGAGGCAACAGCGCTCCCCACTGCACCACCATGTTAGGTCCCCATTCTCCTGAGGAAACTCTAAATGGGATACAGCTGCGGTTACTCAAGTCAATACAGCATCATTTTAGGCACACTGTACAACAATTACCGTTTTTACATTACTGTGAGGGTTGGGTTATTGGTTTTAAGCAGGGGTAGACGTTAAAATACAACCTGAACCTTCGTCCGCAGCGAATCCGAGCGATTAACGGTGCGTGTGACGTCATCGTGAACGGTGATTTTGTTTTTGATTGATTTTGTCAGTCGGTGTAACGTTATCTCTATCTCACATCAGCTTTCTTTTTAATAACAACTAACTGATGAGAGTAATGGGAATACTCTGCAAAGTCATATCGTTGTTCTGCTGGGTAAGTACGTTAGCATTAATCATCAGCTGTTCATAACTTCTGGCAAATCATAACTGACTGAATGTCACTAGAAAATAAAAGACATTGGTCTCGACTCTTATCTTTAAAATGTTTATTTTTGCGCATTTTCTTGTATTAATATAACATGTGTAGAAGCTAGATCAGCTCGGTAAAGTGGGTTTTAGGTTCGATGTTCGCCCGACATTGGCGCACGCAGTTTTAGGGATCATCTGCAAATTATATCGACGGAACTAAAACGTACGGAAGTCCTAAGAGGCCGGGCATTAAAATTGTTTTTCTCTCTTGTTATGTCGTGACCACGATATAATTATCTCGTGATCTCCACATAACAACTCGTTTTCTCGTGATCTCAACATAACAAAAAGTTGTTTTCTCGTGATAACGACATAATTTTCTTGTGATCTCGACATAACAAAAGTTGTTATGTCGTGATCACGACTTATTTTTTGTTATTTATTTATGTATTTATTATTATTATTATTAATAATAATAATAATAATAATAATAATATCTGACTAATGTCTGGCCGGGGAGAGAATAGCCTAGATGCAGACGCGCATTCTTGCAACATGTTAAAGGCGTTCAGAACAGCCATAATATTATGAGCGCAAACGCCTGTGATTAATGTACATTCATGATTATATTCATGTATATGATTATATATCATTATTTACAATAATATTCCCTCAACTGTTACCATTTTAAATAAACTCTATATGGCGCAATGTTAAAGTAATTGTAAATAACTTGCGGAAAGGATTAAAGCAAAAGCAGATCTTCATCATTCTTCATCATTTAACTCATACAGGCAGCACTTAATTTGCGCCATATAGAGCTGCTTTAAAATGGTAACAGTGGTAACTTTTGTTATGTCGAGATCAAGAGAAAATTATGTCGTTATCACGAGAAAACAACTTTTTGTTACGTCGAGATCACAAGAAAACGAGTTGTTATGTGGAGATCACGAGATAATTAAGTCGTGATCACGACATGACAAGAGAGAAAAACAATTTTAATACATGGCCTCTTAGGACTTCTGTAATAACGCACAGTAACTCAAAGAAGACACAACTATTTATAGAAGATTACAGTAAATGGTTAAAAGGCCAGACTGATTTACTATAGCATATCCAGCATATGCTTTGTCCTTCCAGCTGCAACCCATCTCTGGGAAACATCCACACACACTCATTCACACACTACGGACAATTTGAGGAGGGTATAAACGGAGGTCACCCAGCAAACATTGGTCGGACGGTGCATGCTCTCCCCGGCCAAAAGCGGACGCAACAGGACGGCACAAATGGTGTGCTGTTGGTCCGCATACGACGTTCTCTCCATGGCCAAAATTGGTCACGGCAGATAGGCTCAATTGCACAACATGTCCTAAAATGCATCAATATACATTTGTGTACATTTGTACATGTCTATATTCGATTGGGGTTGCGTGTATTTACAATTTTATGTACATGTTCATTATATACCCAGTCGTGATTAGCTCCACAAGTGACGTCATTTACACGTGCATTTATAGTCCATCTTAACCTCCCTGAAATTATGAAATATAGAAGTATTGCACGTACATCTGAGTATATACTGCAGAAGTTAATGTATATACGTGTCCCAAGTGAGTTATAAGAGGTTGTGGACAGACTTCAGGCATCTAGACCCATTAAAAACAGAGAGTCAGCTCCAAGTGGGCTGTGTAAACCTGGAGTTTTTATTTATTTAACATCTTGTACATTACACGGAGTCCAATATTGTGCTTTAAGAAAGTCTACACCAGGGGTGTCCAACGTTTTTGGATCGAGGGCCAGATGCAAAAAACAAAACGTGGTCGTGGGCCAAATTTTACAATTTAACAGACACGCATATATATATATATATATATATATATATGTGTGTGTGTGTGTGTGTAAAATACATATATATATTTATATATATATATATGTATGTATGTATGTATGTGTGTGTGCATGGTAATATATAATAATTATGGAATTATTTTATACATTTTAAAATCATAATATATATTTTCCTCACCATAAACTCTGTTAATGTGAACAGTGATGTTGTGCTTTCGATATCAGAATTGATGCCAAGTCAGGAGTGAGTCGTGTAGTAGATATACGGAACAAATCACAGAGGTGTCTGTCAGTTAGACTGGTTCTCAATGAACTTTTGTTTAGATTCATCAGTGAAAAGTTTTGCTCACATATATATGTGGAGCCGAACAGACTCATCATCCTTTTTGAATGGCGTTTCATCAGGGGAAATTTGGATGAATCTAAACTCCTGTAAAACTCAGACATTTCCTGCACTTACTGTTGATTTTGCTTTTTCTTGGTTGTGCCATGGCTCACCAAAACGTGGTTATCAATTATGTTTCCCTCAGTTTGGTCGGTTCGTTTTGTCATAACAGAAAATGCTGCCTAATTGAAGGCACGTGATAGCGACACCCGGTGGTTACTTATTGAATTACGTTTATTTTTGTACAGCGGTCAGATTCTATTAATATTTCTAAAAGCCTCGCGGGCCGCCACTAAACTGATTGCGGGCTGCATATGGCCCGCGGGTCGTAGTTTGGACACCCCTGGTCTACACCTACCCCAACCCTAAACCCGACCTCACTGTACCCTAATGTGTTTTATTAACGTCTACACCAAAACCCAACCTCACGGTAACCTGATGTATTTTATTAGTATCTACACCACCTACACCACCTAAACCCAACCTATTTGCGGTGTAATTCCTTCCACTTGGAGGTCTCCGGGCTGCAGCGATACTTACTAGGACAATTTAGCTCACCCAATACACCTATACCACATGTCTTTGAACTTGTGGAGGAAACCAGTGTTCTGTCAATTTCTCCAACCTTGTCAGATTGTCCTACCTCCCATTCAAAAAGTGGGTAGCATATTTTGATGACGTAATATGCTACCAATCAGATTTTGCTTCCAGTGTAAATTTTGATGTGGAGTAGTGTGATATTAAGCTGTAATATCATTGTCCTAGCCTACCTTATCCCTAACCCCAACCTCAGAACTATTCAAATACAGTGTTGGTAGCATAATCTGATGGGTGTCAGGACACCGAAGCACCAGGAGGAAACCCACACGAACACGAGGAGAACATGCAAACTCCACACAGAAACACCAACTGACCCAGCCAAGGCTCGAACCAGCGACCTTCTTGCTGTGAGGCGATCATGCTACCCACTACGTTATGTTTATTTATATTTATCGCACTGGAATATTGCATATACTATTATCATGATATCTTTTGGTATATTGTGCAGTCCTACTTCACATGACAGTTTTGCATCAAGTACGAGGTCCTCTGTTTATGTGCTGTCACTTCTTTGCAGCCTACAAGTGGTGATTCAGATTCAGCAGACTACTGTGAGCCGGCGTTCAAGACAATGCCAGTGTTCGGTGTCTGTCTTTACCGTCTGCGGGATGCAGGACAGATGCGGCAGGGCGTCCCAGCCGTGCTCATGCAGATGGTGGAGTTTCTGGAACAATATGGTGAGAGGTGTATGTGGGTTTGACAGCCTACATGAAAAATACTGTAGTAATTAGGCAACTATAGTAAGTATTGTAGTGTTTTTGAATTATCTATCTATCTATCTATCTATCTATCTATCTATCTATCTATCTATCTA
>CAIGQQ010029170.1:10907-28789 GCA_903798035.1 Danio albolineatus
CACAGTCAGAAACACAAAGCTGACAGAAACAGCTGATGGAGTATACACTAACCTGCGCATTATTCAGACTCTAGATGGAGACACAGTCAGAAACACACAGCTGACAGACACAGCTGATGGAGTATACACTAACCTGCGCATTATTCAGACCCATAACTGTTATACTGATAACTGTGATATTACATATTCGTACCTCTCTGATTGTATCTGCTGTATTTGTCTTGTGTGTGTAGGTCTCCATCAGAGTGAGTTGTTCAGTGTCAGCAGGTCAGAAGCACAGTGTGATGCACTGAGGCAGCGTCTGGACTGTGGAGAGATTCATTTTTTTAGCAGCGATGATATCCACGCCGTTGCTTCTCTGCTGATCCTCTTCCTGAAAGAACTGCCACATGGACTCATCCCGGATAAAGACGCCAAGCGGCTGCTGAGAGTGTTTGCAAGTACGTTCACGCTATAGGGCTCCCAAACATTATTATGCTCTTGTGCCCTGTAGTGAATGAGTTTAGTGTCGTACCACATGAAACACTAACTGTTTTGACTAAACAGAAATACAAACCGTGTCCCAGACTACTTTTAATGATTGCGAAATCAGTGAAATATATGATCAAACTACGAAATAGTACATATCCAACATAGGCTCATTCTGAAAGCGTAGCGCCATACACATTTCTGGAGATCGTGAAATATGTAGCCAGAAGAACGTATGGCTGCATTTTATCTTTAAAACGAACGCAACGTTGCGGGACATTTCTTTTCGCACTTACCAGCTGACCACTTACCTCCGTTTGGACGGCTTTCCCGCTGTTACCAGTTTTTCCAGTAGCTTACCATGTACGTTGGCAGACTTGAGACAAGTTGACCACAATAATGTGGTTTGAGTCTAGTGAAGAACGGTTCTAGAAAGCAGGTGAGACAAAGACAAAAAATAAAATAAACAAGTAAATAACAGGGTGAGAATGTGGTAAAATTTGAAAACGTGGTAAAAATCAGGCGAGGGCTTTACTTTTTCTGGATTGCTATTCAAAACTGGGAAGTGGGTGGGTGGGTCAATCGGTGCTCCTGAAATCACTATTGGTTGGGTTTAGGAAAGGAGGAGGGTAGGTCAGTCTATCGGTCAGTCCGTCATTCATTCAGTCAGTCAACAGCGGCCTCTGGTGGATTTACCTGAGAAATTCTATTTTCCTACCCCTCTGGGAAATTTTCTTACTCTTTAATTTCGAGTGTGGTCCTGACAAATCTCTGTTTCGAGGGGTGTTTAGCCCTCCCTTTAGCCCTACGCCTTCAAGCTAAAGAAAATTGGGACAAAGTAATGGGTAAGGGGAAGGGTTAAAGCAGGGGTCATCAACTATATTTGTCAGAGGGCAAGAGTTTTACCAGACAGTCTCCTTCGGGGCTGGACCCCCAAGAAGAAAATCAAATAAAAATCTAATTTTGGCTTAACCTTATGCTTAATGTTTAAACTTCCATTTCATTACAAAACTGAAGGCGTTTGATTCAGGCTCCATCACCTATACCACAGTCCACCACTAGGAGTGATAGATAGTTTACCTCGACGCAATTAGGCTCATTCAACAAGGGGAGATGTAACTTTAGCCATTGATGAAGCGCTGTGAGGAGACCATTTCAGCATTGTGATTTGAATTCAAGCCCACTTAACGTTTCATTTGATGAGCGAACATTATTAGTGACCTGTTTTGTTCTGCAGGTTATTTATTTACCATGCTGTTTTAAGTTGTGCCAGATTGTTTTTACTTTTGTTTTTAGTCCTGAGGCAGACATGCCAAGTCTCCCGGATATTCTGTGAGTCTCCCACAAATGCACAGAGACTCCTGGATGCCTGCAAGCGAATGATAATCTCCGGGAAATCGCACGTCTCCCTCCTGCTCCTCAAATAGGTTGCGCATCCCTCCTTGCTCTTCACCACACAGTCGCGCACTCCGCCTACACCCCACCCGCTCTTCACCTACGCCAAAACCTGTTTGATGCAATAAATGCTGAATGCAGAATGACGTCTGTCCTCATGTCGGAGTGTTGCCTAAATATAGTCATAAATGGGGGATATTCTGACGAGAGACTCAGTTGTTGTTATTGTTAGTTGCTTTAATAGTGTGGACCACTGTTTTCTTTTTGATCCTCACAATTTTGGAATCCAGTCGCGGGCCGGATTGAACGGCTCAGCGGGCCGCCAGTTGATGATCAGTGGGCTGAGGGGTAGAATTGAAGTTGGTGAAATTAGTCAACAATCGGCTACTGTCTGAGCTGGTGTATTTGCATACAGCGATCTGATTGGCTGATGCTTCCGTTAGCGCTTGAAAAGTTGAAAGTCCCAACTTCTGCAGCAAGCAACGCCACTGAAGCGGCGCCGAAGGATCCACAATGCAGTTTGGCAACGCCTGACGTCACCCATTCAAAGTGAATGGGAAGCGTTAGTCTCTTTTATTAACATTTGATTATTCATTTTGTGTACCTGAATACTGTTAAACTGTCTTTATTTCACTTTTATCTAGCCTCTGTTGTATTTATCTATGCTTGCAGTTGATGATTGTATTATAAATTAAAATTAATTAACATCAAATTGAATCTAAATGAATAAATTTGATCCAAATACGGCTCTTCAAGCCATCTGGCGAAATTGAATTCATATCACAATATAAAACCCACATTACTTCACACCTCTCCGTCCTGAAATGCGTGTGTTTGGGCTCTTCATCCTGCAGAAACCAGAGGGGAGGGTTTGAATCTCAGACGTGCCAAGAAGGTCCTGGAGAGTTACCCACCTGACACCTTCAACATCCTGTCCCTGCTCTTCCACTTCCTGTCTCGAGTCGCAGCCCAAAGTCACGTCAACCACATGACATCAGAGCAACTGGCAAAGGTTTTTGGACCCTGCATCTTTCGGTGAGTGTTTTCAGTTTAAGGGTGACCTATTATTCCTCTTATTACAGCATAAATGTAAGTGTGTCTCTAGAGTGTGTGTCGTAAAATTTGAGCTGAAAATACCCTACAGATAATGTTCTCCAGCTCTCGGAAACTGACCCTGTAGGTTTTGGTTCTAATTGTGGTGTTTTGGTGTCGGTTGCTTTAAATGCAAATGAGATTGTGGTCTTTTCAGAAGAGGGCGGAGCTACAAACGCCTATGTTTCAGCATAGCGGTAGATTCAAAACAGGACAACCGCAGTTGTTGCAGGTCAAGCGTGGAGTTGTGAGGATGTTCATACTGCTTTTCCTCCTTTATTGACTTCTGTGTGTTGTGCACATGATTTTCCAGCGCATTAATTCCGATCAATCAAAATGCAGATAAGGAAATTCGTCTTGCCAACGACTGATGTGGATGTTGACACGTGACTGCTTTTTGCTTCATAATCAACTGGTTCAGTTCAGAGCAGTCAATGTGGTGTAAAACTGAGGCAAAATGGCAGAAAAACACTACAAAGCAAAACTATTTCCCAAATGCTCACACATATACATCTTACATAAATACATTTAAAATGTTTAAACAATTATGTATATATGAAGTTCTTAGATTACTTTCCTCAGGCATTTATGAATTATGCAAGATGTATTTATGAACCATTTGAAAATGTTTACACAACATGGGGTCTTTTGAATGTGTGCAAAACCCTCCTTACTGAACAAACTCAAGAAGCGCCACCATTTAATTATTATTATTTTATATCAAATAAAATAAATGGTTTTAGCAGTATTATTAGACATTTGTCAAAAATGAAATAAGCTGAGTAACGTTATATCACAGTAATATTGAGTTTGATGATCTTATATCATTTGCGAACTGCTGGATTCAATGCAATCAGTAGCTAATCTCACTGAACGAATCACTGATTCAAATGAATCGGTTAAATAAATGACTCGTTTAGTTGTACAATCATTTGCTCTCACCTGCTGGCATGTTCAGAATATCATTTGTCAATCATTTGCTATGTGTGAGTTGAATCCCATGCCACTTTAATAGTTATGTAAATGCATTTATTATCTAATTCACTTTTAGATGCAGATGCTTTGCCACGTATGCAGCACAATAATGCTATAGAAATCACTTACAGTTAATTATAGTATATATATATATATATATATATATATATATATATATATATAAATAATTAATGTATTAAATTGTTATCAGCTTATATTATTCTGATTAAATTGCTAAATTTAGCTTTAAAGATATCATTCTTCTTAGAGTCAAAGGGAAAAAAATCTAAGCAAAATAACAGTCCATTAATGAGGAAATAGTTTGTCCCAAAATTTGAATACACTTCTGTTACACACTCAAAAGTATCCACTTGTTCTTCACCCAAAAGTACATTCTTTTAGAACACAGTTTGTGCAGCAATGATCAAAATAAAAGCAACTTTAAGAATGCTAAACTATGGTGTGTGTTTGAGTTTAACACATTGATCATCACTGTGTTCGCAGTGTTTCTGACAGCAGAATGAAGCTGGTGGAACTGGAGTTGTGTGTATATCTGACACAGCACCTCATAGACAGCGTCACGCTCCTGCTCCCCAACATGTATCCTCCGAAACCCAGTAGAGTGCTGCTCTGCACTGGTGACGGCGCTGCGGTCTCAGGACACACTCTTACCTCGGGTGTGAGCACGGATCAGCTGTCTGCAGGTCAAAGAGCACCACATCACGTTAGGAACTCATCATCAATGAGTACACCCACTATTTATCAATTTCTCAGTAAATATAGTCAATAATTCATGTTAAAGGGGGCCTATTATGCAAAAATCTATTTATTGAGGGGATTTAAAGATGCTACAAATGGTGTGTAATATTGTGCACATATTAATTATGCAAAAAAAAGTATTATCGTAAACGATGTATTTTGTGAAACCACAAAATAAACAATTGAGCATAATATATAGCGACTTTTTATTTGTATATTCAATATACATATTGTCCTATTGCTCAGCCCTGATTTATATAAACTCTGTATTTCTTGTGTTTAAATGCCTCATGATCGTGTTTTGTCTTTCAGGTCAAAGGTCTGCTGTGGACGAGCATTAAATCCAGGAGGGAACCACAAATACGAAACAAAGACCTTCACTGAAAGAAAGACCTCCAGCACATATTAATAATAATTAAGATAAAACATACCGACCACATCATAGTTAATAGAATACTGTGGATTAATCTTACAGATCAATACAGTAAAAACAGCAAAAGTTGAAATAATTAAAGTAAATTAAATATAATTACAATTTAAAATGTGTTTTTTATACTTATTTCTGCGATTTAAAGCTGAAATTTCAGGATCGTCCTTCAGAAATCACTTTAACATCATAATTTGATAAATGATCAATACTGAAAATTTGTGGAAACCCTTTTAGCACTCTGTGATGAGTAGAAATGTTGGTCACACATTACAATAAGGTTTCATTAGTTAATATATTTACTAATATGAAGATCTAAGCTAGGTTGAATAAATGTGTTCTTGTTTGTGCATGGTAAATTAACTAACAACTTCATTGTAAGGTGTTACAGAAATATTAACTAACTTTTACTGTCTGGATCTATTTAATTTGTCCAATTAATTTGTCTCATATTAAATGTGTGTATATAATTTGCCCTAATGTAATTGGTTTCCACAAAAGAAAGACTCCAAAGCTTTATATCATCATTATGGTCAAGATATAACAGTTTAATGTGGATCAACGAAGTAAAATATGCTAATAAAAACTGAAGAATACAAATACAAGCACACATATAGGATTTAAAAGCCTCGAAATCTTCAGTCCATGACTTGGAGATCTAGAAAACTCCTTCAGAGGAGTTTTTACACAGTGTCTTTATGTTCCTGGCTATATTTAATCCATAATAAAAATCTAAAAATAAAACTACGATTAGATCCTAAACAAAAACGAAATTTATATACTGCAAAAGTGAAAATCCATTCATGAGTTCAACATTAAATGATTTAGAAAACGCGTTTGTATTGATCATGGTGAGCTGCGATTGCTTCATTCTGCACCGCGCTGAGAAAAGTAACAAACATAGCGTGACTCTCCGCCTTGAACGGTTTAATGTTCCGTTTCGAAATCTCGGCTTAAACGATCGTTTTCACTCCAGCGATGACTTTAAACGATCATTTACCTGAAAACACAGTCAATCCGACTATAAAAATGATATAATGCCACTCTTAAGAAACTCTGTCCAGTGGATGGGCGTCAGACAGGAACGCTTTGTAAAGTGAACGGCGCTGCGTTCAGACATGCGCAGAACGGAATGACAAAGCAGAACGGGCGTGGTTTGAACCTAATCTATTAAAAACCACACAATAACAACAGCCGACCCCAAGTGAACCACTAACCTACAGAACCAACAACAGTCCGAACTGAAAAACACAGGTGTTTAATCACTGTAAACACTTACGCGAGTGACAGCGACGGAGCGAGCATGTCTGCACACGGTACATCATCTCTTTAATACACACAGCCGAACGCTTTCAACGACACCGACTCAAAACAATAGGTGAACTCGGGTATCGATGAATGTTTTCCTGCCTTTAAAGCAGAAGTGTGCTCGTTTTCGCTGTGTTTTTATTCAATAAAGCGTTCCCCGTTTACTGTGGAACGAATAATAACATGATGTTTGAAGTTTAACAACAAATACTGCTTATACACGGCGATAATGGGCTATTAAAGCACCTGAGTACGCTTATTTACACCTCGAAATGTGAGTATTGAGGAGTGGGAGGTTATAAATTGATTGTCAATGTACAGTGACAGCATTAACTTTAGGTTATAGTGAATTCAAGATAATTTGGGCTACACTATGTAGTTCGTATAGTTTACAGTGTACATTAATTCTCTAAGAAAGTACATTGAGGTAAAGTTGGTTTCATATTCACACATTTTGGCGTTGAAACAGTAAAGCAGAATATTTAAAAGGCTAATACAGATATTTACGGTGATTATAATTAATATATACTATGTTATACTATGGTTCAGGGATTGTAAATAGTAACTAGTTTATGTAGTGACTGTAAGTACATGCAGTATGTACTTGTGAACCCCAAAGAAGCTTGACTTTACAGTAGTATTATGGAATATTAATTATTTATTTATGTATTCATGTTATACAATGCTGGATTGTCAGCTTTATTGCTCCATTCTTCACATCATCCTTCAGAAATCATAATAATATGCAGATTTTATGAAAAAGAAAACTTTCTTAATCATGATACTAATTTTATGGCATTTCTAAAGTTCAAAACTTGCTTTTAATTGAAGGTGATATGTTTGTACATTGTAAACTATTACTTTTAATAACTGTAACACATGCATGCTGGATGAAAGTATTAATTTCTTTCACCAAGCTGTTCTTTCTTGTCATTTCGACAATTATGCCAGTTAACTAAACATGTTTACAGCCATGTATAAGTCACAGAGTGAAATAATATGCATTGATTATAGTGATTAGCATTCATACGGTCATGAAAACCTGGAAAAGTCATTGAGTTTTAACATTGCATTTTCCAGGCCTCGAAAAATGTTTTGGAAAAATTGAAAAACTCGCAAATTTTGGTAAATTCATGGAAATTAGTTGAACAGATATCTGTATAATTAAATATAGGTTAATTGTCTTTACTTCTTTTGTGTCCATGGCCAAACACATGGATTATTAGTGCTGTGTGACCATTATCTGAATAGATTTTACATAGATATAAAGATGAATTTAAATTAAATGTTGCATGTTTTATGATATTCTGCAATAACTTTGAATATGCATTATGCATTGTTTTTCTTATTATTTACCACGCATATGCAGACAATACATGAAACATTAGGTCATGAAAATTTACTGGAAAGTCACATAAAAGTCATGGAATTTTAGTAGTAAAAATGTGTATGAACCCTGAGTGATGGTAGATTATGGTGATGTGATCGAAAGTATATGCGTGCAAGTCATTTTCCAGGCCTCGAAAAATGTTTTGGAAAAACTGAAAAACCCACAAAGTTAAATTCATGGAAGTTAGTTGAACAGATATCTGTATACTTAAATATAGGTTAATTGTCTACTTCTATTGTGTCCATGGCCAAACACATGGATTATTAGTGCTGTGTGACCATTATCTGAATAGATTTTACATAGATATAAAGATGAATTTAAATTACATGAAATTACAGTACATGAAACATTAGGTCATGAAAATTTACTTGAAAGTCATGGAATTTTAGTAGTAAAAATGTGTGAGTGATGGTAGATTATGGTGATGTGATCTACAGTATATGCATGCTAGTTCGTCCTCACTGAAAAGTAGGATTATGTATATCATACTGCCTTACATTTTGTGACGAGTGTAGGGATGCAGGATATTGAAAGAAATTGACATTGCGATATATTTAGCCAAATTTAATTGAGTTATTCCTTTAAACAAGCTCAAACTGGTTGTTTTCACGTCGACATTAGATTATTTTGCGTACCCCATTGCTAGATTATTTTGCTCAAGTTATTAAACTCCCTTCATTTTGACTTCTTGTTTCTGAAAACAAGACAGTTGTTATTTTTACTTGCCTATTGCTTCTTGATTTAAGATTTTGTGGATATTTGGACTAGAAAAAGACAAAGTAAGATATATATATATATATTTTTTTATCTCTCGTTCTGGAGTGGCAGAGTATTGTGGTGCTGGACACACTCTTCTCTTTAACTTTAATTAAAAGCTCTTATGGTCTACACCAGGGGTGCCCAAACTCTTTCTTATGAAGGGCCAAAAAACAAACGTGATTGATGGTGGTGCACCGAAGTTAAATAAACCAAACTATTACATTAAAGCAGCCATGGTCATTTCAAAATTTATACATATTTAAAAATACATTGATAAAACTTACTTACTTTAAAATACCTTAATCATATTAATAACCATATATATATATATTATTATAACTCAATGGTTCAATGCTGAATTCAGTGAATACACTTGATTTGCTCTGCGAGGATCTTTAATTAATTAATTTTTTTTTTATTCATGCACAACATTTAATTGAAACATTTTGTTCGATTTTATTTCCATTTCCATTGACAAGGTCTGTTGAAGGCATTGACCCCAGCCTTCTCATCATTCTCCATCTCTTCTCAGATGAGTTGGTGGGCCAAATAGGCATGGGATGATAACCGTTTGCAAGGTATATTGCGGTTTTGAAAAGTCAAGGTTTTCATACTTCCAAAATTTTCTGCTTAAAAGTTATGTGTAAGGTTTTTTTATTTACATTTTTTTTGTTTTGGTGCAAATTTATTTGTTTTTAAAACAAATAAAGACAGCAGAAATCAATGATTTACTTGAATTTTTTAGCCTGACATGTTTACTGCCCCAAAATACTTTAAATGTTTTTTTTTAAATAAAATATATTGTGTTCAAAGGGAAAAAAGGTTTTGTTTTTTTTAGTCAGACATTTAAAAAGAATATATTTTAGAGCAGTAATCACAGTGTACTGTCATACCGTGAAACCGTGATATTTTTATCCAAGGTTATCATACCGTCAGAATCTTATACCGGCCCATGCCTAGGGCCAAATCAAAGGTTACCATGGGCCAACTTTGGCCTGCAGGCCCTAGTTTGGGCATCTCCGGTCTACACTTTTAAAAAGCAATCCTTTCTGATGTGTCTTATGAAATCAGCAACTGTTTGTGTTTTATGCTTGTATTTGTTTTTAATGAGAAACTTTTTGTGCTGCCATTTTGGCCTGGACTTCCTTGGGAAAAGATCTCTTGTGTCTCATTGGGACTATAAAAATACAGCATGAATAAAATAAAGAAATGTTTCCCTCTGCAGATAACCAGGAGAGGAGTGTTTTGTGTGAACTGAAGACTGAGGCAGAAGAGGAAAATCCAGAAATTATGGACAATGACAGCGTACCTCTGATGATGCCCAGAGGCTCCAGTCCGCTGAGCGACAGCATGGTAGAGTTTCACACTGCACATATCCACAGATCCAGTTCATATGACATGCATGTAAGTCAAAGATGAGGTTTGTGCATCAAATTTACAAAGATTTGTAAGAGATAAAGCACATCCAGGAGGTTGTTGTCTCAGAATAAATCCTGACAGGTTTATCGGCCACCAGATGCCAAGCGGAGCACTGTTGTGTAAGACTGAAGGGTTTATTCTATGAAAACAAGCATCCTGGATGTACTTTATCCTGCTTATTACTTGGCTACCCGCAACAAAGCACAAACCGCCCATGCGGTCCTTTATCCATCAATATAGAAGAGTGATGTAAAATGATCATTTTCATAACTTAAAAACAATATTTAGATACTGAACACTGGGAAAACTCCCGATCATAGATATAGGTATATATGTTAATATATCTATTGATGCGTTCACACCAAACTAGGCATGGGCCCGTATAAGATTCTGCCGGTATGATAACCTTGGATAAAAATATCACGGGATGACGGTATTGTGTTTACTGCTCTAAAATATATATTTTTTAAATGTCTGGCTAAAAAACAAAACCTTTTCCCCCTTTAAACACGAAAAATGTCAAGCATTTTGGGACAGTAAATATGTCAGGCTGAATAATTCAAGTGAATCATTGACTTCTGCGGTCTTCGCTTGTTTCAAAAACGCAGATGTCTTTACAATTAAAAAAAAAAAAAAAAAAAAAAAAAAAAAAATAAAAAAAAATATATATATATATATAAATAAGAAAATCTTACACACACCTTAGGAGTGGTATAGCAGAAAATTTTGGCGGTATGAAAACCTTGATTTTTCCAAACCGCGGTATACCTTAAAAACGGTTACCGTCCCATGCCTACACCAGACGCGGTAGAAGCGTCAAGCACGAGTGATTTACATGTTAAGTCAATGCAAAGGCGTGAATAGACATCCTGCGGCACGATACACGCGAATGAGGCGGCACGAATGATGCGATTTGCGTGAATGAAGCGTCACGAGCTGAGCGTTTTTCGCGATTGAATCGCATATCGCATGTTTTGCGTGAGTTCGAAAATCTGAACTTTAGCGGACTTTCACGCCTCGTTTTTTAGTTAGTTTTAGTTTCGTTTTTTTAGTAGTTTTTTAGTTTTTTTAGTTCACACCAATTTAGGAGCTTGCTCTTGTGTGGGCGTGATAATAACGTAGCACCTGTTGTTGGTGTCCCAGGGGAAAATCCTCCTGCCGACACCAACAACAGTTCATCAAACTGGGCTCGGCTCAGTCAGAAGCACCGCTGAAAGCATCCATCGTCCAGGTACAGTTTCTGGAGGAGTTTATGAGCTCACAGAGCTGGTGCACCTCTGAAAGGATCTAGTGGACTCAGACACGGCTCCAAACGAATCATAAAGCACATAAACACAGTTATTCTCTCTATAAAAGCCATGTTAGCCATTTAGCAAAGAAGCTAAATGTCACCGAGCAGACTGTTGTGAAGTGAATTTGACGCATGAATGAAGCAAGTTAACTCAAAACACGGCATATGGCTCCGGATGGCCAGTCCTCCACTATGCCGGCAGCTAGCTCTCTGCACGTCTCACATGGTCGCCCACTGAAGCTAAGCAGGGCTGCGCCCGGTCAGTACCTGGATGGGAGACCACATGGCAAAGCTATGTTGCTGCCAAAAGTGGTGTTAGTGAGGCCAACAGGGGGCGCTCAACCTGCAGTCTGTGTGGGTCCTAACGCCCCAGTATAGTGAGGGGGACTATATACTGCTCAGTGAGCGCCATCTTTCGAATGAAACTCTCTGTGGTTGTTAAAAATCCCAGGATTGTGTAAAACGCTTTGAGTGTCTAGAAAAGCGCTATACTGTATAAATGTAATGAATTATTATTATTATTATTAATTACACCTTCAAAGGAGCGATTCACGCTCTCACCACAAACGAGCCAAACGTTCCAGGGTTTGTTTGACAGATTAGCAAGACTACTGTTTCCTACATCTAGTTTGACCTGTGGGTAAGTTAACAGGACATTTTTTTATTTTTGGGTGAACTTTTCCTTTAAGAGGAGTGTATTAAGATGATGAAATGACTGTTTTTTTTGTCTGTCTTTTCTGCTAGATGTCCGAGGCGGATAATGAAGATCTTATCAACGAGTTCCCTCATGAAATACCATGTGAGGTGATGGAGCTTCACAAACAACTATAATGAAGATAAGCAGAACTTAATTCAACCAAAAATGAAAATAACCAAATAATGTAGTCATCCTCTGGCCATCTTGGTATATATGACGCTTTTCGGTCAAACAAACACAGTTGGAGGAGTTTTATGCTTTATTTTGGCTCCTCCATGCTGGGGCACCACGCTGGCGCAGTGGGTAGCACGTTCGCCTCACAGCAAGAAGATCGCTGGTTCGAGCCTCGGCTGGGTCAGTTGGTGTTTCTGTGTGGAGTCTGCATGTTCTCCCCGTGATCGCGTGGGTTTCCTCTGGGTGCTCCGTTTTCCCCCACAGTCCAAACACATTTGGTACAGGTGAATTGGGTGGGCTAAAATTGTCCGTAGTGTATGAGTGTGAATGAGAATGTATGGATGTTTCCCAGAAATAATTTGCAGCTGGAAGGGCATTCGCTGCGTAAAACAAATGCTGGATAAGTTGGCAGTTCATTCCACTGTGGCGACTCCGGATTAATAAAGGGACTAAGCCGAAAAGAAAATGAATGAATGAATGACTTGCGGTGGCTGCCGAATGCATGTTCTCAACTCATAGGAGTATATGAAGGAGGATAACTAAAACACCGGTTATTGTTTAGCTATTTCGACTACCCTACAGCATTACACAGCATGGAAGAGCCAGGATTAACTGTAAACCTAGTCTGACTGTGTTGGTCTGACAGAAGTAAGTCATATCTGCTTGTTAAGTGTGACGTCATGCGAAGCAGCTTCCGGGTCCAATCGCTATATCAAACTGTATAGGGAGACTCATCAAATGGTAATAAACGTTTACAAAGCGCTGTAATGCTTGCGAATTTTGATATTTTTGATGCAGCAAGCCCAGAGTCTGTTTTGTAGACTATAATTTTATATAAAATTCATTTTTTATGCGTGATATAACTATAAAAAGTGGTCATAAACGATTCAAATGAGTAGCGGCTTGGACCAGGTAACAGGACTTCATACGTCACCGATATTTACCGAGCGGATGCACCGATGATGGACTGAGGGTCAGTAAACTGAGCTACTTTCATTCTTGGCTGAAGTGTTCCTCTGATTTTGCGGTGATGTCTTGTTTTTGTTATGTTTGACTGTTCTTTGTGCTTGAAGGCGCAGAGCAACATTTCATCTGACATCTACGGCGCTGATCTGCAGAGAACTCTGGGGGAGATTCTTGCGTACTGTCAGGTACAGCTAATGCTGTTGATGTCTTTCAGTGTCTTCTGTTTGAGCATCCGCCAGTAGTCAAGGAGAGTGGAGCTTAGAGAGGGGTCGGAGCGTTTAATCAGCTTATATTATTGTTTGTTTTCCTTAAAGTGCCACTATTATGCTGTTTTTAAGGGTCTTCGTTTTGAGTTCGCTTGTAAGAATTTTACACCAATCCAAGGGCAGTAAATAATGTTTATTTCAGCTGATTGATGACTCTAATCTGATTGGTCAGCACATAAGACTGACATTACTGCATGTTAGAGGCGTTTTACTCTGAATCTCACACCAGATGCTCACACAGCAATGCTCAGGGTCAGATGTGTCTGTGCAGATCACGTATGGAGCCATTTTGAAACTGGACGAGAAGTTTGAGATGCTTCAGGCGAAAGTAGCAAGCATGCAGAACCCGACTGTTCCCCTGCAGGTAAACACACTATCACTCTGCAGGTGCCACGGTGGCGTAGTGGGTAGCATGATCACCTCACAGCAAGAAGGTTCAAGCCTCGGTTGGGTCAGTTGGCATTTCATTTCATTTTCTTTTCGGCTTAGTCCTTTTATTAATCTGGGGTCGCCACAGTGGAATGAACCGCCAACTTTTCCAGCATATGTTTTTACGCAGCGGATGCCATTCCAGCTGCAACCCATCACTACCTATCCCACTCACACACTGCGGACAGTTTTAGCCAACCCAATTCACATTTACCACGTGTTTGGACTGTGGGGAAACCGGAGCACCCGGAGGAAACCCACACGACCAGAACATGCAAGTTCCACACAGAAACACCAACTGACCCAGCCGAGGCTCAAACCAGCGACCTTCTTGCTGTGAGGCGAATGTGCTACCCACTAATGCTTGAATCTGCCGTCCATGAAAGTGTGGGAACGCTGTGCATGCATATCATTACCTTCCTCCCTGTGGTTTCAGAGGGTGCATCTGTCCTCCAGCGGCTCTCAGGCCAAGAGTGACTCCGTGATGAATTCGGACACCTCCATGCCTCGCCTGGTCCACATCTCCTCCACTCCTCCTCCTGCCTCCACGGAGAGCAGGAAGCCTCCAACGCTCTCTCCAGGCCCAGAAGTGCCCAGTCCTCCACCGCTGCTCCATCAGTCCCACATCTCCAGCACTCCAGATCCACAGCAGAGGAAGAAGATGAGTCTGATCCAGCAGCATCTGCAGCGAGTCAAGAGCCAAGATGAAGAAAACTCAGAGAGCAGGGGCTCGGCTTCTGCTGCACGTCTGGATAACACAAGTATGAGAGTCCTTTACCTGAACACAACACACATTACTGGGGAAGACGTCTCGTATTATTTAATCTCAGTGAATATACAATGGAGGAAATGAGCATTGAAGATTAATATTTCCACATTGCTGCCTCCACCATCTTCTGTTTCTCCTGTCGCAGGTTGTCTCGGGAGCTCTGAGAGAAAGGTGTTCATCTCCAGCTATATTCTGCAGCGGGCTGGTAAAATGGCACGGCCGGGTGCTGCGGTGCGCTATCTCTCACGAAACATCTTCACAGCGAAGGAGCTTTCTCACAGCAGCACCACTGGAAACCCCAGCAGATGCCTACTGAGACTCGACACAAACAAGGTGGACGCCATCAGAGGTGAGCGGTTTAATCATCATCTGTGTTAGATCTCCTGTTTCAAAGTGGAAAATATGATGAAAATGTGCATGATGGAGCACAGTAATGGACCAAGCAGCGTTTCCAGCACACTGTAAAAGATCTGAAATATTGTTTAGCTCATTTCCAAATAGGATTATTATAAATTATAAACTCTTGGATTATAAATATAGGATTATCATTAGATGGGAACACCGCATTATTGGCTAATCTTTTATGCAATGTTCCAGTTTTGCATATACATTTAATTTGCATCTTTCAATGTAAACACAGCTAGTAATAAGTAGCCACAGTTTGCTTGTCGCTATTGACAAGGCTTTCAGAATTTTACTTTAAAGGGCCTATTATGCCAAAATCACTTTTATAAGGGGTTTGAACACAGTTGTGTGTCAGCAGTGTGTGAATATAACTATCCTCTAATGGTAAAAATGTATTAATTGTATTTGTTATAATCAGACTTGATATAGAAAGTCTGCAGAAACACTTTGATTGGCATTCCCCCTTTGTACGTGTCATCAGAGGGGGAAAAACCCGCCCACTAGTGCCCATCTCTGCCTCATTAGCATAGGATGTTAGTCCTTTTTTTTTTTAATCTGCCACTATGCTGACACACAGGCCTTTGTAGCTCCGCCCTCTTCTGAAAAGAGCACAATCTCATTTGCATTTAGGCCTTGTTAACACGAATACGTTTTCGTTTTAAAACGCAAAAGTTTTGCTACGGTTGCTCCATCCGTCCACACTACGCCAGAGTTTTCGAGCGCTGTAAATGGAGCGTTTTGTAAACGCTGGAGAGGCCGTGTTCATTCTAAAGCGCTGCTGCTCCGTCTCAGTGTGGATGGGGGAAACGTATGGCGGCAAATCAATGCCAAAATCAATCGAGCGCAGCAGTGATGTTTACGTGCGAGGAGAAAGTGAATCGCGAGCAGATTACAGGCCTGCGCGCGAGGAAACTACAGCTCGCATCATCATCTGTGCGCACAATGTGCGCTCTCGCGAGCGAGGTTATGCCTGCTCGCTGGCTGGCTCTTCTCTGCTCGCGCGAAACATTTTCGATTTTTGTCACTCCTGGGGCGGGCCTTGGTTTACTTGTTATCTCTAACGCTATTGGTTACTCTCCCTTTCCGGAAGTGAGCCGGGATTGGACGTAGGATATGATGATCCACATTTGATATGTATGATATGGAAGGCTAGTTTACCTATTAAATAAAAAATATATAGGATATATATCTTATCATAGTGTCATAATGTGAAACTATAATAGACTTACTTTCTCTGTAATAATAAGTGATGACTTACTTTCAAAAATAAGATAGTTCTTGTCATAATGAATCTCATAATAATGACTATTCTGAATGTCTTGACTAAGTCATATAATGACATATCAACATAATGAGATAAATATTATGCAACAAACTTTATTACAGTAAATGTGGGGAGAGAAAGAGAGAGTGAGTTATGCCATGTGTTGAAAAGATCTCGCCATTACACAGAAATTGGGGAAAAAAATATACATGGGCTAATAATTCACGACTAACAATTCGGACTTTATGTGTGTGTGTGAGTGAGTATATATATATATATATATATATATATATATATATATATATATATCATTTTCATGCTAAAACGCTGTTTTAAAACTAAAACACTCTAGTGTAAACGGGGCCTGAGATGCGACAGTCACCAAAACACCTCAATTAGTATCAAAGCCTAAAAGGGTCAGTTTCAGAGAGATTTTGAGCTCAAACTTCACACACACTCTTGAGACTGCAGAATCGCATTTTACATGTTGTGAAAATGAGCATAATGAGTCCCCTTTAAACCAGGAACTCAATTCTAGATGTGAATGGAGTTTTCTTGCCTGAGTCACTCCTTTTAACACACTGTTGTGTATTTCCTCAGAGTGGGCGGCGAAGAGATACCCAAAGTTTGACCTTCGTGAGAGAGGCAAAGACTGGAAAGTGTGTCTGTCTGTAATCAACTCAACCGCACGCTACTATCGCTTCATGGACAAAACACGCAGGGTGAGAATGACAGAAACTCTTCTACATACAGTCACAAAAACTGAATAATTACTGCTCATAAAACTACAACAACAAAACTTCCTGCAAGACATGTTTTATATATAGTCACGTGAAAAATTTTGGAACCCCTATGAAATATTCCATGTTTGTTCATACATTCATTCATTTTGCTTCAGCTTAGTCCCTTTATTAATCCGAGGTCGCCACAGTGGAATGAACTGCCAACTTATCCAGCATATATTTTACACAGCGGATGCCCTTCCAGCTGCAACCCATCACTGGGAAACATCCATACACACTCATTCACACACATACACTATGGCCAATTTAGCCAAGTTGGTGGTTCATTCCGCTGTGGCAACCCCAGATTAATAAAAGGACCAAGCCGAAAAGAAACGGTGTGTTGCTTGAGTCTTAGTCAGTGTCTCTTTCTCAGCTGAGGATGAGAGAGAATGTTCTCTCAGGTCTGCGGTCTCCGGCGTGGTCAGAACCGGCGGCTGCATCATCTGTGAGTGCAGCGACTGCAGAGATTGACGTGGAGCTGTCTGACAGCGACAGCGAGCACAAACAACCCAAACTGCTGAACAGTCGTTTGACCCAAGACTACGACACTCCTGCAGACTGGGACGCCAACAGCGGTCAGTGAATAAATGAGTGTCTGTCTTGTTTCTAGTTTAAATATTTGGTGGACATATCAGGGTTCACACTGCACTGCTAATAATGCTCAGGTTTTAGGCCCAAACTAATACGCTTTAGTTTTAAAACGCGTAAGTTTTGCTACGGTTACACCATCCGTCCACACTACGAGCACCGAAAACGGAGCTTTTTGGAAACGCTGAAGAGGCTGTTTTGATTTTTAAACACTGCTGCTCTGTGTCAGTGTGGATGGGGTGAAACGGAGACACCT
>CAIGQQ010029170.1:81094-91898 GCA_903798035.1 Danio albolineatus
GTGATGCTGTCATGACAATATGGAGCAAAATCTCTGAGGAATATTTCAAGTACTTTGTTGTATTTATGCCACGGAGGATTAAAGCAGATTTGAAGGCAAAAGGGGGTCCGACAAGGTACTAGTAAGGTGTACCTAATAAAGTGGCCATTTTATTCAGAAAATGCAAACATTAAGGTTTTTTTTTCGTTAGAGGTGTAGATATTTCATGCTTTACCCTCAATAATGGTTTCATTGAGTAATATCACTTTAATTCAGTAACACATATTGTTGTTAATTCACATTGCTACGTACAGGACCAGCTAAATCTATTAGTATTAGTAGATTGTAAGGTTAAGGTTAGTGTAAGTTGACGTACTTGCAAAGTTTTAACAGTCAATTGAATGTCTTTTAGTGGAGAAGAACCAGCAGACATTAAGCAGACAGTCAGTTAACACTATAGTGAGAATTAGTTGGCTTGTATTTGCAATGTAACATGGATGCTTGTGTGTGTGTGTGATAAGATATGCTTTAAACATGATTACAAACGTGTCTAACAGTACAATGCTGAAGTGATGGAAATGGAATCAAACAAGGAGATCCTGAGAATAAACGTGACAGATAAAGACACGCCGAACACTCCTGCGTCTCGAGCCGTTTTCTCCATCCTGAAGGGCAACGAGGAAGGAAACTACAAGATCGTCACAGACCCTAAAACCAACCAGGGTGTGCTTTCAGTAATCAAGGTAAATCACCCTGCTGTCTATAATTCTGTATACACCATTACGTCCTTCGGGTCAGAAATGTCCTGCCTTCACTAAACCTCTTAAATAAAGCAGATTAATGTCATTTCAAGCCTGAAATCTATTTACACGGTTAGACTTTTTAAAGCAAGTTATCGCAACTGCCGCTTTACAATCACTTACCTGCATATGTGTTTTACAGTAGCACTGCAATTCCATTTCACAGTAAACCTATTTTTTAATAGTAAAATCCCCCTTTACCAGGTTTAATTTTACAGTATGACCATTTTTACAGTATATTTACTGTTATTTATTTACATTTTACACTAGCAGTACAAAACCTTTATTTTTAGTATTTAGCAACCGTCTCATTTTGTCAACTACAGTAGCAAGACTTGCTTACTTTAATTACAGTAGAGTACCGTAAATTCGTAATATGCAGTAAGTTACTGTATTTTTTTTAAGTGACCCACAATGCAGTGTACATTACAGTAGTAAACTGTAAAGAATATATGTGGTATTTTACTGGGTGTCTTTACAGTAAATAACTGTAAAATTGCGGAAAAGACTAACAGTGTAGCATGAAGAAAGAACCTTATCTTCGTCACACACTCTGTGCTGATGTTTGGGTTTTTCCCCTCACTGGTGTGCAGTATTACAGCAGTGTTCCCTTAGTGGACAACACTCATCTCTTACAACAGTAAAGGTTTTTTTTTATTGTGACAAAAGCTCCTGCAGAAGAGTAAAAAGTGTTTAGCAAGACGGTATTTATGACAGTTAAAGCATCAGATTATTATTGTGTGTGTGTGTGTGTGCCCTTTAATTTACCTTGGTTTTACTATAGTAACCATAGTTAAATGTGTTACTATAGTAAAACCATTCATTCATTCATTTTCTTTTCAGCTTAGTCTCTTTATTAATCCGGGGTCGCCACAGCGGAATGAACCGCTAACTTATCCAGCATATGTTTTATGCAGCGGATGCCCTTCCAGCTGCAACCCATCACTGGGAAACACCCATACACACTCATTCACACTCATACACTACAATTTAGCTTACCCAATTCCCCTATAGCGCATGTGTTTGGACTGTAGGGAGCACCCGGAGGAAACCCACGCAACCACGGGGAGAACATGCAAACTGACCCAGCTGAGGCTCGAACCAGTGACCTTCTTGCTGTGAGGCGACAGCACTACCTAATGCACCACCGTGTCGCCTAGTAAAACCATAGTAACCTCAAATGAACTATAGTTTTTACAATGGCATTTGAAGTAAAATTATTGCTACTACAAAATAAAGCATGGTTATACTATAGCAATACTGTAGTAGTGCTGTAGCAAAACCGTAGTAACCACGACTGTAGTACCAATGGCTTTTTGGTGGGTACTGTTTTTTTATGGTTACTACAGTTTTAATTTAGTACTACTACAGTAATACTATGGTAAAACCATGGAAACAAAACCATTTTTTAAAACCACAGTACGCACCAAAAGACAACAACACATGGTTACCACTGTCATGCATACTACAGTTTTACTGTAGTAAAAGCTGGGTCAAAATTGAGCTGAAGGACAACTTGTTAGCATATCACAATTGTTTAACTTCATTCATTTATTTTTCTTCAGCTTAGTCTCTTTATTAATCCGGGGTCGCCACAGCGGAATGAACCGACAACTCATCCATTATATGTTTTACACAGCGGATGCCCTTCCAGCTGTAACCCATCTCTGGGAAACACACTCAATCACACACATACACTACAAACAATTTAGCTAACACAATTCCCCTATAGCGCATGTGTTTGGACTGAAACCGGAGCACCCGGAGGAAACCCACACCAACACGGGGAGAACATGCAAACTCCACACAGAAACGCCAACTGACCCAGCCGAGGCTCGAACCAGCGACCTTCTTGCTGTGAGGCGATCGTGCTACTCACTGCGCCACCGTGACGCCCCTTGTTAAAGTTTAACATTTTTAAATTCGTCTTTGTTTCGATCGTTTTCTTCAGATTAAATATAACATAACATTATAGTATTGCGCTATTTTGAGATTATCAGACTACAGATGCTTGGTTTATCCAGTTCACCTATACTGCATGTCTTTGGACAGTGGGGGAAACTGAAGTACTCGGAGGAAACCCACGCAGATATGGGGAGAACATACAAACTCCACAAATGGACCATTTCCACTGAGTGGTACGGTACGGTTCGGTTACACTTTTATGGCCGTTTCCACTGTAAAAGGTATCTAAAACCATACTGTACCACTTTTTGGGTACCCTTAGCAAAAGGTACCTAGCACAACAAAAGGGTACCAAAAGGCAGAGCTAGACGCGCAGCGGAATGTTATGAAAACAAAGAAACTGACATTTTTAAATACACAGACATTACATCGTAATATTATAAACGTATAATAATGATCCATGGTTGACCCGAGCTCAAACAAACCTTGTCGTTGTCTTGATGAACAGCTACAAAGCCAAGAAGAATCTGCCGTGTCCTGTTTTTGTTTTACGAGGCTGTCTAAAAGTATGAGCCATTTCACTTTCTCTAGTGAAATCGAGATCGCTCACGTGCGTGTCTATATTTGAAATAACGAAGTTCTTGAGCTGATGATAATAGCATGCGTGCAGTGTTGCCAGGTTGGGCGGTTTTAAATTTTAAAAATGACATGGGACTTATGAATTAGAAAATTTGATTATGAAAAGAACAAATGCGAGAGTGAAGCGCAAAAACCAAAGGACCTGATGATTCGTTCAGCAATCTAAAACACGAACACACCGCCATGTTTAACTATTACCATCATCTTTTGGACTATTATGAACTCAGAAGGATGGAATTACTTTCTTACAAGAGGTCACATGTGCAGGTGAAGATTAAAGATACAGACGAGAGGTTTGCACTGACTGGGTTATATGTTGCGTGTTGTTTTTGACATTTCCCCAGGGGAAGAATTTCGAGAAGACGGAGATCACACAGCTGGAGATCGCGGTGGAGAACGAGGAGAAAATATTTCAGTGTGTTGATGGAAAACGCTCGTCAGCTCCGCCACCGAAGCCACAAACCGCCAGAGCGGCAGTGAAAGTCATCGACGTGAACGATCCGCCGGTGTTCAAGAAGAGCATCGAGAAGGTTTACCGCAACGAGAACGGGAAACCAGGAGATGTGCTGTTCACACCGGATGTCAAAGATGAAGACTCGGATATCAATAATGTCAGGTACACATCATCAATTCAGCAGTCTTTCATTTGGAAAATTAATGTGTTTCTGTGTGGAGTTTGCATGTTCTCCTCGTGTTGGTGTGGGTTTCCTCCGGGTGCTCGGGTTTCAGTCCAAACACATGCGCTGTAGGGGAACTGATGAACTAAATTGTCCGTAGTGTATGAGTGTGAATGAGTGTGTATGGGTGTTTCCTTGAACTGGGTTGTGGCTGGAAGGGCATCCGCTGTGTTAAACATATGCTGGAATAGTTGGTGGTTCATTCCACTGTGGCAACCGGCGAAGAAAATTTAATGAATGTGTTTAAAAGCTGTTTTGCTTCGGTCAGATGCAGTTCAAAGGTTCGAGAAAGGTTCAAGTGTGTTGAGCAGGGGTCACCAATCTGTCCCTGCAGGGTTTAGCTCCAGCTTGCCTCAACACACCTGCCTGGATGTTTGAGGTATACCTAGTAAGACTTTGATTAGCTTGTTCAGGTGTGTTTGATTAGGGTTGGAGCTAAAATCTGCAGGACACCGGACCTCCAGGACTGAGTTTGGTGACCACTGGTGTTGATCATCAGTTAAGACAGCGTTGGCTCCTGACAGCAGGGCCGCAGCTAGCAATTTTGGGCCCCATGAAAAAATATGAGGATGGGCCCCCTACTACCAACCTAGCTATCCAAACTCTGTCTGCAATGTAGTTATACTGACCCATGCATTTTGTTATTGATTTTGTCCACTACTTATCAGTATTTAGTAAGAGAGCGGCCATGACTGTAGCTAGCAGATGAGTTATTGTTCAAATGTAAATGTAGTACAAAAACAGGAACAGTAATCAAATATTCACTGAAATTTTTACATTTCTAAACACACAAAACACCAAAGTGTCACTATTTAAATAACTGTACTGCAATAGTGTCTCATACAATGTGCAATACACTTTGAGGATTTTGCAAGCAAGAAGGCATTTGGCACTTGGAATTTAAGTCACTGTCAGGTTAATCAACAGACAGTTTCAAATGTATTTCTGTTGTGTTTATTTGGTTTGCAGTGTGCTGGATTTTGCACTCTGTTAATACAAATGTGTTTAATTTTTTTATTATTTGCCGGCAAGAAGGCCAGGGTTTTGCCATTTAAGTAATGGTCAGTTTAAACAAAAGAACATTTCTTATTTATGGGTCTCATTGTAGTATCATTTTGTGTCTTATTGATTTAGTGTATAGTGTGTCATTTGGGATGCAGCTAATGAAATAAATGACCAAAATACCAAATAATACCAGCATGAGTATAACCGCATTCACCATCTTATTCACTCAAGCATCTCTCTTCCCGCTACTGACGGACTGATATAAGCCGTATTTTTAGTTATTTCTAATAAATTGTTTTACTTGTAATTTAGAGATACATTAATAATTACATTATAGTACTGTTATTTATCATAAAGCAGATCTCTGTGGGCCCCCTAGAGTGCACAGGCCCTTAGAATCGTCCTAACTTTCCCCCCTTAGCGGCGCCCCTGCCTGACAGATTTAATTGTGGGGAAAATTATTTGGATCGTTTTGAGCTTTTGGGTTTAAAGTCACTTTTGGGGCTGATGAAAATCAGTGACATCTGCCAGTGGAGAGATGACACATCGCTTTCTCATTACTTTTCATAGACTGAAATTTCTTATCCTATGAGACGACCCTGCTGCTTAATTATTCATGAGAGCACATGCTTTCCGAAGGCAAGGCAGACCTGCCGAACTGTAAGACCCAATGAGTGGGTGAGATCGTGTCCGCACATCACGGGTCGTATGTGTTTTTTTTAGGGCTGTCCAAGAATTAACCGTGATTAATCACATCCAAAATAAAAGTTTGTTTTGACATAATATGTGTGTGTGTTATATATATTTATTATGTATATGTGATAAACACATTCATAGAAGTCAAAACTATATATAAAAAAGTTACATCAAAGTAGTTACATCATATTCAAATGTAAAATTTGTGTCTTACACATATATTTTTTATATATCTAAATATAAACCAACATTTTATCAAGTATATGCATGTGTGTATTTATATATTCATAATACAATATACACAGTACACACACAAATATTATGTTAAACTTTTATTTTGGATGTGATTAATCACGATTAATTTTTTGACAGCGCTAGTTTTTTTCTATGATCCACAGGGTTTGTTGCATGTGTTTCCCTGTGATGCTGTCAGGGCCGATACAGCAGAGCTGTTGGTTTACAGTATTTTAATCAGGAGAGCTGTAGGAGAACTGGAGAATGGCAGACTTTGTCTTCTATCAGTTGAGTTTGTTACCATTCAGACACATCGCCTATATCTGCTGCTGTGTTCACACATGTTTAAACTCCTCCAGATTACCGGCAAGACTAATGGCTGCACTGCAGTCCACTGTGTCTGCATTCAGACCCGGGGATTGAGGAGGAGAGAAGTCCTCCTCATGTATACACTGTACAACAGTCAACTTCATCAAGTGAAATGAATTTCAAGGGTTCACACTTAGCTGATGATTGATTATAAAGCTTGTTTGGCATGCTGTCCCGGGAGAGAGCCCTGAGCTCACAAGATCCTCGAGCCCGGGGCTACCTCTCGTTCGCAAGACGAGAGGAGAGTTTGAGCTCAGGTAGATCTGGAGAACTCCCCTGCTGTAGTAGCTGATGAACAGATAGTGATCGCTATGAAAAGATAACTACTTACTAGGAGCATGTCTATGGTGCCGATTTGTATTAGTCCATTAACTTAAGCTGCATGTTTTTGGACGGTGGGAGGAAACCGGGGAACCCGGGGGAAACCCACGCGAGCACAGGGAGAACGTGCAAACTCCACACAGAAACGTCAGCTGGCTTGGTAAGCACTAGAGCCAGTGACGTTCTTGCGGTGAGGAAACAGTGCTAACCACTGGGCCACCGTGCCACCCATCTAGGAAAGGAGGAGGAGTAGGGGTGGAAGGGGGGATTCTTCAAAATGAAGATGGCTGTGATATGGAGCTCAGGGTATATATAGTGGCTCAGGACTCATCTGATTGGTGAGTCATAAATTGGATAATGCGGGACCAGCTGCGAGCAATCATCTGTTTGAGTTCTCTTCATTGATTGGGTTTAACTGTGCTCAGATTGCTTCGTTTACTCAAATGGATTAAGTTCACAGCACTCATTAGGGTTAGTTTTTGAACTTAAATGGTTTGTTGCGATCGATTTCCTCAAATGGTTTGAGTTTCCTTAACTTATTAGATTTTACAGTGTAGTGTTTATATAAACACCATTATCTTTATGATGATAGAACAGATTGTGGTCATGTGTGTGTGAAATGACGAATAACATATCCAGCAGGACGTTAAATTACTGTTTATTTCTTTGCATCTTACCTTTGTAAACTATAAACTCATGACTCTCCTCACGGTTTGGGTCTTATTTTGTGAGCCGACTGACAACAGTTGTTCACTTCACTCTCTCTCCCCTGCTCTGGCCACGCCCACTCCTCCCTCTGCTCGCAGCGCTCCACACCCATCATGGAGCATTCTTTGAAAACATTCTGAGGTAGACTTGACCTGAAAGAGGGGGTGTCACGGTTGCAGGCTGTGTGCACTTCCTGGTGTGTCTGTTATTGTCACGTGGTTTTGTTTTGCCTCATTCATGTGCGTTGTGTAGCGTTCTGTTTTGATCACGTGGTTGCTGATCAGCTGTGCTGATTATTCGTGTCAGCTGTGACTAATTATCTCTCCTATTTATGTGCGTGGTATTCTTTCAGTTCGTTATCGTTTATTTTGTGCTCCGTACAAAATGAACAAAAATATCGTTCATTTTTGGATCTGTCAGCTGGAGATCATCACAGATCTGGACTTCCCTTACAGCCTCACTCTTATTTTTCTGCTTTTGTTCTCTTTTGGTATGGTGGTTGGTAGATCGGATATGTTTGCGGCCGGAAGTTAACAAGAATTATTTATTTTATTTATTAAATTTCCCATTCATTGTATTTTATTATCGTCTACCTCCACCCCAACCCTAAATTCAACCGTCACAGTAACCTGAAAACAGTAGTTGTGCCGAGTATTATCTATGTTACCTATTAAATTACCCAATAAATTGTATTTTTTAACACCTACCCCCACCCCAACCCTAAACCCAACCGTCACAGTACTGTAAAAATATTAATTATGTTATACAGTGTCATAAAAAAATACCGCTATATTAATTTGCATATCGCACTTACGGCCGGCCGCATATCCGTTCTAGCCTTTACCTTTTGGTATCTGTCTGTCTTTCACTGGTCATTAAAAGACCTTGCATCTGGATCCTTGTTGTTATTGTTTTTTTTTTTCTTGAGAAGCTGGGGGTTTCATGACCATTTAAGCACAAGAAAAACAGGCCACACTTTATTTTGATGGTCAGTTTGTTGAATTTAAGCTACATTGCATTGACCTGCCAACTAATTCTCATTAGATTATCAGTAGACTCTTAGGTTGGGGTTAGGGTTGGTGTTAGTGTAAGTTGATATGTACTTGCAAAGTCTCTTCTAGTCAGTTAAATGTCTGTTGAGTGTCAGTATCAGCAGATATTAAGCAGACAGTCTACTGATACTCAAATGGAGCATCGAAATAAAGTGTTACGGAAAAACATTCTCCTAATTCAGTGTGTGCCGGCTATAAACACTGCTATAGAGGAAGCCAGAATGTTAATCTATGACATGCAGAAGTGTTTAACAGTGTGTTTGTTGCAGGTATGAGTTAGTCAAAGATCCGGCCAAATGGGTGAGTGTTGACCCGAAGACTGGAAAGATCACCACAGTTCAGACGATGGACCGCGAGTCTCCGTTTGTGAGGAACGGCACATACACCGTTGTAATGCAAGCTATAGATGACGGTGAGCAGTAAACTCTTTCTACTCACTGTATACAGATCATCTAGGCCAGTGGTTCTCAACTGGTTTGGCCATGGGACCCACATTTTTACATGGTCATCAAGTCGCGACCCAAATTTTTAGGAACTACATTTTAATTTTAGGAATTATAATGAATTAATTTGTATTTATTTGTTAACATACACAAGTAGTGACAGATAAATCATGAAAAAATCACCAAGACTTACAAATAAACAATTTTTTATTGATTTCATTGGACAAAATGTATCAAATTATACAAATATTACACAGTACAATTGCGCATTTCAAAATAAAAGTCTGGTATATGCATTTCAAAATAAATGACTGGTATGAGCATTTCAAAATAAAAGTTCGGTATAAGCAAAATAAGTTAAAAATTAATGTTTTACACACACTCCGCGACCCACTTTTGGGTCGCGACCCACCAGTTGAAAAACACTGATCTAGGCTGTAAAACATGCTGGGTTAAACACTGTTCATGGGTTAAACACAAATTGATTAAGTTAAAGGTGCAGTAGGTGACTGTCTTCAGACACATGTTGTGTTGTGTTGCTTGAAAGTCTCTACACAGTCCAATAGTGATGATTAAAGTAAATGATCTCAATGTGCTTACATGTGTTTTTATATTCTGGGTGAGGCACAACACTTAAACACGTACATCCAATTAAATATTGTCGGGCCGATAATTCCCATAATTCCAACACAGGCTCATTCTGAAAACGTAGTCCTGCGTATGTTTCTGGAGACCGCACATTATGTAGACAGAGGTACGTATGGCTGCGTGTTTTTTTTAAACGAACGTTTAAAATGTTTTCTTCTGGAGAAAGTCTTATTTGTTTCATTATTTTGCAGTTTTTAATTTTAAACTCATTTGAAGGTCAATATTATTAGCCCCTTTCAGCAATATCTGTTTTGGATGTGTCTCCAGAACTATTATAGTGATGTTTATCATGAAAGCAAAATCAATAAATTCTCAAAAATCGATCTACAATGCATTTACAATGATTTTTGGCCATTGATAAAATATGAAACATAAGATGTATCTTTTAGATGCTCACTAATTAGGTAAACAGGAATCCTGCATGAAGTAATGAAGTGAAAATAATATAAAACTAGAACTGAGATCATATTTTCACTCACTGAGACTTTGAAAATGACACCCAAATTCTTAAGATATAAAAACTGCAGACCAACATAGAAACTTCCGGGAACTCTTGGGTCAACTTTCAATGACCCAGGTCAAATACATGGCCGCCTGGAGGATGGGTGAAGGGTCAGCTGAACAGATGGCTTTCTGCAGATCCTCTCCTCAGATTAGAGATGTAATTGTTTTGTTGCGTGGCGGTTCTCTTGGACTGGCCTCGAGGAATTGCATAACCTTCTATTATCAGCTATATTATACTAAAGACTTTAGTTTTAGTTTGGATATGCTGGTGTTGCATTTCAGTGCAGATGGAGTGAACTCTAGGCTAGTTTTTAACCACTAGGCTAGTGTTTAACAGCAGACAGTGGTCTAGAGTAGTGTTTAACTGCAGATGGGACTCTATGCTAGTTTTTAACAACAGACAGCACTCTAGAGTAGTGTTTAACTGCACACTGGGGTCTACGCTTGTTTTTATCAACAGTTGAGGCTGTTAAAATAAGCCTAAAGCATTGTCTGCTGCTTAAAAGTAGCCTAGAGCACCATCTGCTGTTAAAAACTAGCCTAGAGCGCAAGCTGCTGTTAAAACTAGGCTAGAGCGCCATCATCTGCTGTAAAAATTTAGTCTAGAGCACCATCTGCTGTTAAACACTAGCCTAGAGCGCCATCTGCTGTTAAACACTAGCCTAGAGAACCATCATCTACTGTTTAAAATTAGTCTAGAGTGCCAGCTGCTGTTAAAACAAGGCTAGAGTGCCATCATCTGCTGTAAAAAAACTAGTCTAGAGCACCATCTGCTTTTTAAACACTAGCCTAGAGCGCCATCTGCTGTTAAACACTAGCCTAGA
>CAIGQQ010029170.1:109475-123542 GCA_903798035.1 Danio albolineatus
TTCTGACTTAATAATTTACAATAATGACTTAAAAACTCACAATTCTGCCTTAATAATATACAATTGCGACTTTATAACTTGGAATTCTGACTTAAATAAATAATTTTTATGCAAAATAATTTTATGTCAAAAGACAAAACTAATTTATCTAATTTACCCCTATTGGCAGATTATTTTTGCTTGTTTTAACCAAAAACTCACTTAATTTTGAGTCATTATTTCTGAAAGCATGACAATATTCTTCACTTTCCTTAAAGTGTTTCTTAATTTAAGAACTTTTAGACATTTGGACAAGAGGCAACACCAGAAATCTCAGTAAAAGCGCAGAGTGTGTTATTAATATAGTGTCTTGTTGTTCTGCAGAAGATCAGCGGGTTCCCGGAGGAGCAGAGGGATTATCCGGTGTATTCCCCTTATCAGTACGAGTATGAGGGTAGGGGCAGCGAGTGTCAGTCTCTGGATCAGCTGAGCGTCAGTAATCTGGGAGAAAACCTGGACTTTCTCCAACACCTCGGCCCGAAGTTCAACAACCTGGGCAAGATCTGCCAGCAGCCCGTCAAGCACAGGAACGTCCAACTCTAAAAACACACAGAGGCGACCTGAGCAAATCCACATTTCCACAACGCTTCATCTGCAGACGGGTTCCAGGGTTTATTCTACTTTTGGGAGACTATTTGGATTCACTGTGCCTTTTTTAACATTATCGGAGACGATTAGGATTGGACGTGCCTTCAAAGGAATCAAACTGAGCAGCGTAAAGCTTTATTTTGGATATAAGCTGTGAACTTTGCTTTTCCAGTGGCAATATCGGAATTATTGGATGTTTTATTGCTTATGAGTGTATGGGGAAGCTTGTTGGTGCTCGGATGAACCACCTGTGCCAGCTTGCCTGAAATAATCAGAGGTGTTTTTTTGGCGAGGACTTTAAGATCTTCTTCTTTTCTCACGGATGAACTGAGGAGCCGCTGTTCTGCCTTTAGGTACTGTTTTAATTTTCTGCACATTTGCTGGGATCACTTTGCACTGCTGGATCACTTGTGTGTGTGTGTGTTTAGCCAAACATAACAGTTCTATCATTTACTCACCTTTAAAGTGTCACCGCTGGTTGTTCACTGGGGTTTCAAGAGTTCACACTGAGGCCCCGTTTACACTAGTGCGTTTTAGTTTTAAAACGGCGTTTTAGCATGAAAACGATCCGCGTCCACACTAGCGTTTCACCCAGCGTCTCTCAACATATCTCCGTCCACACTACTCCACCACAAACGTATATCACGTGACCATTGGCGCACTCTGGGTATGAGCGTTCAAGTATAAACAGGAAGCATGCGTCTCGCTCGGCATTTGGTTATCGTTAGTCAACAAACACTGGTTGAACGATGAACGCGATGGTAAAGAAAGCAAGAGAGGTTTTTTTTTTGTTGACAGACGACGAGGTTGAGTTGTTACAACAAATGTAACAAATAAATATAAAACATCCATGGCTATCGAAAATACAGTGTTTACAGTGAAGGCTGGTCTGCCGTCTGCCGGTGGCGTTATAGTCATATACGCTTGACGAATAAGGGAAGGTTATGCAATGACCCAAAAGCCCCAATCACGTAGCGGATCTCAGCAGCCACGCCTCCGTCTTCAGACGTCTCCGTTTCCCCCATCCACACTGAGACGGAGCAGCAGCGTTTTAGAATGAACACGGCCTCTCCAGCATTTACAAAACGCTCTGTTTTCAGCGGCTCGAAAACTCCGGCGTAGTGTGGACGGATGGCGTAACCGTAGCAGAACTTATACATTTTAAAACAAAAATGCACTAGTGTAAACGGGGCCTCAGCTGATGATTGATTATAAAGCTAGTTTGGCATGCTGTCCCGGGAGAGAGCCCTGAGCTTATAAGATCCTCGAGCCCGGGGCTCCCTCCCATTTGCAGGGCGAGAGGAGAGTTTGAGCTCAGGTAGATCTTGATGAATTCTCCCCCCGGGCTTATTTCTAGCTAGTGGCGGATGTAGATGCTGAGGAGAGGATGTACTCGCTAAGAGCTTGACTGTGGTATCTGTTTATGATTTAATTTTTTTCGTGGGGTGCGTGTTATTTGGACTGGGAGGAAACTGGAAAACCCATGTGAGCATGGGGATAACATGCAAAACTCTGCACAGAAATGCCAATGGGTTCAGTAGAGACTTAGGGTGCTTTCACACTTGATTCAATTGCCTGGACCGTACCCAAGTTCGATTGTCCCCCTTGCCACCTTCTGAGTTGGTTTGTCTTTTTCATTCTGAACCCCGGCGCGCTTGCGTCATCAAGCCGCTGTTTTGTGTACTATTCAGGTAACGGACACGAAAGCAAAGCACCAGAATGGAAAGACGTCCGCACTCCACACATCGCGGTCGCTTCGCTTTTACTGAACCTTTTGGTTTTAGACATACAGAAAGCAGCTCGCGTCTATCTGCCGCAAAAATATTATACACGCTCAGAACATCACGTGATGTCCAAGCTATTTTAGAGGAGAGAAGCAGACATTATCACGGTTTGTACTGGGTCAGTCCCGCTTGTCGTCAAGGTAGGTGACACACACACACACACACACACACACACACACGAATGAACGTTATGAAACCTATAGTTTGCTGTACTGTTGACGGTTCACTTCCGGCTTTTGGTATGATTGCATTCATACTACAAGTGAACTGTACCAGAGTTCACATGAACCGTACCCCAGACCACCTCTTTCAGGCGGACTCGGGTACGGTTCACGTGTTCACACTAGCTAAACGTACTGTACTATGACGTCAAACGAACCCGTGTGCGGACCAAAAGTGCTAGTGTGAAAGCACCCTTTAACCGGAGGCATTATTACTGTAAAAAATAAAAAGTTGAGTTAACTTAAAATGTTAAAGCAACCGGCTGCAAGGAAATGTTGAGTCTATTAAGCTTCAGTGGTTGAAGTTGTGCCAAATAAATTTTTCTAGTTGACCGAAAAGGCTGGTTTATGTCAATTATACTTTACGGAATAATTTGGCACAACTTCAAACGCAGAAGCTTAATAAATTCAACATTTCTTTGCAGCCGGTAAGGGAAATACACCGGACAATCCCTTCTTTGCAATGCTAAAATGGCCAATTTCACAGCTGATAAAAACATGTTTACAGCCTGGTAAAAAAGAGGATTTTGGTTCATATAGCTAATATTACTCTTCATGACAACTGTGATGGAGTGAATTATTTTATAACTTTTTAATATTAATTTCGTTTATATTAATTTATATTAATGCTGCATAATTAAGGGCGTGGTCACTTGAGTGACACCTAGGTCTCGCTGGTCGCCGTCACTTGTAGCTTCATTTACGCTCTTCAGAAACCTATGGGTGACGTCACAGATACTGCATCCATATCTTTTACAGTCTATGGTTATAATTCAGCCTTGATGAAGGAAACACTTTGATTGACATTCTCCCTTTGTACGTGTCATCAGAGGGGGAAAGCCCCGCCCACTAGTGCCCGTCTCTCCCTCATTAGCATAAACAGCAGCCCTGAGTGAGAAGCAGCCGTCTGTCCATTAGCCATTAGAGTGTTTGAGCTGCTGGAGATAATGTCAGCATAGACTAAAAGGATTATAGATGTGGAGTTTAAGATGAATAGTGGTTAGCACGATTGCCTTACAGCAAGAAGGTCGCTGGTTTGAGTCTCGGCTGGGTCAGTTGGCGTTTCTGTGTGGAGTCTGCATGTTCTCCCCGTGTTGGTGTGGGTTTCCTCCGGGTGCTCCGGTTTCCCCCACAGTCCAAACACATGCGCTATAGGTGAATTGGGTAAGCTAAATTGTCCGTAGTGTAGGAGTGTGTATGGGTGTGTCTGGATGTTTCCCAGAGATGGATTGCAACTGTAAGGGCATCCACTGCGTGAAACATATGCTGGATATGTTGGTGGTTCATTCCGCTTTGGCGACTGCGGATTAATAAAAAGACTAAGCTGAAAAGAAAATGAATAAATGAAGTTGGTGGTTCATTCCACAGTGGTGATTCTGGTTAATAAAGGGACTAAGCTAAAAAGAAAATCAATTTTTTAATTCAACTATAGGGCTGCGATCAGGTAGGGGCCCTCCTAGACATTGTGCCCAGGGGCCTCAGCTCTTAATCCGGGCCTGCGTTTGAGTGTTTTAATGATAACTCCTGGACTAAAGGCTCTATCAAACGCTTACAATGACAGTTAAACAGCTGAGCAACTTCCAGCAGAAATCATTATTTACATTATTAAACTGAATTGTATTAATAATTACAGAAATTTTATATCATTTTTGTTTACTCCATTGGCAGATTATTGTGCTTGTGTTCAAAAATAATGTCTTAAAATTGAGTTTTCCCTGAAGACAATTTGTGCTTGTCCAGAAAATGCTTCTTGATTTAAGAGTTTGTAGATATTTGGACAAGAAACAAGACAAACTCTAAGAAAGCAGGCATTGTTTGCAGTGCAGAGGAGACATCTTTCATGAAGATTTCACTCTGTCCAAAAACACAATCATCAAGCACAGTGTTTCACACGTTCTCTTCCCTTGTACATCAACTAAACACATTAAATACACGATTTAAAGTCATTTGGTCAGTGAACACTGAGTGAGTAACACACATCCTCAGTATAAAAGCAGTTCAGCACAGATTGAGAGAAACAGAAGCGTCGCTCTGGTGTTGGACACTGCTGGCGTCCGGATGGCTGGACTCTGTGCTGTGTTTCGCTGAGAGTGTGTGTTTGGGTTTACTGATCTTCATGGGAATGTAGATGTTGGAAGCGCAGTGTTCACTCAGATATTCTCCTCCCTTTTCTTCATAATCCTGACGGCTGATCCAGCCTGGAGCGTCAGCGGGGCTCCTGAGGGCCCAATCACAGGCCCCGAACCATGAGTCCAGAGCCGGCCGGCCCGCCACAGACACCTAAACACACACACACACACCATTTACAAACATTAGAAACATGTACTTAAGCTTACCTCACTGCATACATCCCTTACATCAGACAGCTTTCAGATGAGACAACAAATATATACAGTACTAAGCAAAAGTCTTGGCCCCCAGTTACATTTGTTGCTTTAGTGAGGGTATAATGACATTATAAGTGACTAGTCGTTCTCTTTACTAAAATACAACCAGAAAATACAGCTTGTAGTTGGATTTTTTTGGGTCTAATTGATAAAAATGGAAGAATGAATGGGAAACACTGGAGCTTCTGTCTTGGTTTGATCTGCCTTTCTGTTGTCAGTATCAGCTGAACTGGTGGGATTGTGAACGCTGATGAGCGCAGACAGGTTTTAATCCATCATGTAAATCCTACTAGAAAGCCCCTCATTTCTTATAGCTGTATTTTTCAGCATGATGATGATCCCAAACACACCGCTAATGCAATGAAGTCACATTTGGAGAGAAAAACGGCGGATGAAACAATAATCATGAAATGGCCTACAGAGAGTCCAGACCTGAATAGTATATAGAGTATGTATAGGCAATATTATACATGAGATTCACCTGGAGAGAAAAAGGAAGACAGATCATGCTAAATCTAAGGAAGAACTCTGAGAAATGCTTGAGATTAAATAGCACATAATTTTAGAAAAGACTCGACAAAAAATGTTGTTCAGGCTGCTGCTCTTGGTGCCACGGAGCTCACGCTAAACAGACTTCTGATGCTAATCCTTTGATTCCAAAGGTAGTTTTGTTTTGAATATTGTCTTTTTGTATATTAAAGGTAGAGTTCACACAATAGCACTGACTCTGCACTTGCTCCATACGTTTTAGAGAGATTTGTGCTAAACTCTAAGCTGCTGGTGGCCTCGCACTTCTGCACGGTACCGATTGCCTCACAGCTAGAAGGTCTCTGGTTCGAGTCTCGGCTGGGTCAGTTGGTGTTTCTGTGTGGAGTCTGCATGTTCTCCCCGTGTTGATGTGGGTTTCCTCCGGGTGCTCCGGTTTCCCCCACAGTCCAAACACATGCGCTATAGGGGAACTGATGAACTACACTGGCCCTAGTGTATGAGTGTGTATGGGTGTTTTCCAGTGATGGGTTGCAGCTGGGAGGGCATCCGCTGTCTGAAACATAGGCTGGATAAGTTGGTGGTTCATTCCGCTGTGGTGACCCCTGATTAATAAAGGGACTAAGCCGAAAAGAAAATGACTGAATGAGTGAATGAATGAATCTAATTGACTAGATTAATTTTTTTAATAAACATTTCACAAATATGAAATATTACACGTGTGGCACTAACAACTTTTCTGCTTCTGGTTAATTGATTGAAGTTTTTGTAATAATTGTGGCCTAAAGTTTAGTGTTTATCGACCGCTATTCTCAAAACAAACAACTTTATTCACTTTATTCTTGTGTCTGGTTGTGAAAACACACAATCATCTGGTTTAATGTTGTTTTCTTATATTTTATTTAGTAAAGGTGAACAATATCTGAACTGTTTTGTCATTTATTGTTATGGGTACTTTCAGATGTTAAAACTAATCAAATTTTTTGAAGACAAATAGTATACAAACAACTTTGTTTGTTTGTTTTTTACATATTTTTAAATAAAAATTTTACTGTTAAAATTCATATTAAAATAGGGTACATTTAAATAGCTGTTTAATTGTGTTGTTTCTATGAATTTACTTTTTCATTATTATAGTACGGATTGGTTATTGTTTTTCCTCATCACCATTTTTATTATTTTAATCATTTCTGATTATCTGTTTGAACACAGCTGTGATTTAAGTCATATTGGAATAATTTATTCAAGTGTCTAAAATATTTGTATTAATTTTTACATTGTGTAGTCCACTTTGTTTATACATTAAATGATTTATGTTTAGTTTTGCTCGTGTCTTTCCTCCACCGTGATCATCTCTGCACTGATTCTGACCTTAAAGTGTGACTGGAAGGGTCTGATGGCCAGCAGCTCTCGCTCCACTCTTTCCTTCACTCCAGGATACTGCAGGTTTCCTCCAGTCAGAAACACGTTCCTTACCAACGCCTCCTGCTGCTCAGGAGAGTATCTGCACACACACGCACACACACACACATGTAGTATTGTAAATAAAGACTTGTTGTTTCTATGTGATTAATGGTTTGACAGCTGCACTAATACTGATCCTCTGATCACTCACTGCTCCAGAACGAACTGCAGCGTCTCCATCAGGCCCATCTGCTCTTCTCCAATCAGAGACGGCTGGAAGATAATCTCTGGTACCCGCAGACGCTCCGTGCCCACAAACAGCTGATGATACTCGGCCACGTTAAACATGGGCTGACAGAGGGAATAAATGAGGAGTCAGTCAGGAGCAGTTTCAGCAGAGAGAGAGAGAGTTTAGAGTTTATTGCCATATCAGCTGCTCCATCTCATCATGGCCAGAAAAACAGATCAAGTTTCTTATATCTTATGAATATCACTCTTCTATAATTATAAACATATTTTAACAATTAAAAGTCATCAACAGCAAACGATAATACACAAGATAAAATACCATTTTTACAATATAGATTTAATATAATAATATTTAAGATTTAGCAGTTTCAGCATTTAATATCAATAAAGCACACTAGTGTCTTATTAGACAAATTAACTAATTACTTAGATTAAAGTTGCAGTATGTGCAAGACTGACAGGCACTGCAGTACAAATCCAAAATATATAGTTTTTTTTTGATGATTGACTAATTGTTGCTAACTCATTTATTCGATAGATACATGAATTAATTGTGTTAGTTCTCTTCAGAATTGATATAAACAGTCTGCAGTAACACTGTGATTGACATTCCCCCTTTGTATGATGTCATCAGAGGGGGAAAGCCCACCCATTAGTGCCCATCTCTCCTCATTAGCATAATCAACCCTCATCCACTGCAATGAAGACACCTTTAATAGTAAGATTACCTGTGCTGTGCCGCTGGTTTTTCCAGGCTCTTCGTTCTCATTTAAATCTGCTTCCAGCTCGTTTCCTTCATCAGCCGACGGCTCCACGTCTGCAGTCTAATTCAACAGGACCACTGTCAGCTTTATCATTCATTAAATAGGTTTCTTGGGCCTCATATTTAAACATAATGTGCATTAATAAAAAAAAAATAAACATTATTTTTCACCTTCATTGTCAAATCCATCAGTTTTGACGCAAGATTATGCAAATGATAACATTAAGATAAAAAGCATCGTCAGGATTGGCCCCCGGGCTGGTCAAAGCAGCCATAACCTCCAACACTAGATTGGCCAGCGTTTCAGCTTCATTCTCCAATATATGAACTCTTTAATATCGTGGTATTCGGATGAGCCTGTTTTATCAGCTGTTATCTGGTCATAACAAACCTTGGTATGCTGTCACAATTGACCAATCAGAATCAAACATTCCAGAGAGCCATGTAATAAAAAATATCTATATTATTTTCATACAAGTCAAAATTATTCACCCTCTCGTGAATTATTATGATTTTTTTGTGAAGTTTATTTATAAACAAACTTCGAGAGGATCACGTGCTTATGATTGTTCTCAGCTGTTCCAGCATCAGCTCATGATCGATTATCCGATCAGATGATTTCTAACTCTCTTTAAATAACCAGAGTTTTCTCATCTCATTATCTTCGTCTTGAAGAACGGGCGGCACGGCGGCCCAGTGGTTAGCACTGTTGCCTCACAGCAAGAATGCCTCTGGTTTAAGTCCCTACTAAACCAGACGGCATTTCTGTGCGGAGTTTCACATGTTCTACCCATGCTCGTGTGGGTTTTCCCCGGGTTCTCCGGTTTCCTCCCACAGTTCAAATAACACGCACCCTAAGTAAACTGAACACACAGAATTGATACCACAGTCAAGCTCTTAGTGAATACACCTCACCTCAGTCATCCATATCCATCACTAGCTAGAAATAAGCCGAGGGGGGAGTTAATCGAGATCTACCTGAGCTCAAACTCCCCTTTCGCCCTGCAATAGGGAGGGAGCCCCGGGCTCGAGGATCTCATAAGCTCAGGGCTCTCTCCCGGGAAAGCATGACAAACACGCTTCATAATCAACCATCAGCTAAGTGTGAACTCTTGAAATATATTTCAAAGCAGATTAATGCAGATTAATATCACTTCCTAGGAGCAGTTATTAGAGCAGAAGAGTTGAGTAAAGCATGTTTGGGCGATCCCACGAACCTCTGCTCTCAGTACGCGCTGCTGCTGGAGGCTCAGGCTGAGTTTGTGTATGTATGACTGCAGCTCCTCCGCCGAGTCCATGTTCAGCTCCACCAGACTCCTGTGGAAGAGCTCCAGAGCTCCGTCCTCCAGCAGATCCTGACAGGGTAAAACAGCAGCATTAAAGCCTGTGAAGAGCTTTAGAATCTGCATTGTGTTCAACGTTTGATGCAATCTCAACTGAATATGAATAGAGGGCCGCGCATACAGTAGCTCCTCCCCTTTTCTAAAAAACCCAATAGCTATGTTGTTTTTCTCACAGCTCTGCCATTGAGTGGTGGAGCTCAAGCGCATGAAATAAACAGCCAATAAGAAGAAGGGGGTGGGGCGTGTCAGACACTAGAGAGCATTTGATTGGTCAGAAGATTTGAGACGTGAATAAAACTGCTGATCCATTCAGGCGGATGAGACAAACTGCACACTTTACATGCTTACATCTCATGAAGGTGAATTTCGTCACTGTTTTGGAGCACATTAGATTATGGACATCCTAAAAACGACCAATACTGAAATATAAAGTGAAATATATAAAATGTTATTTTAATTTGATGGGATCTTTAGAAACTGTAATATAACCATACCAATAACCACAGCAGAACGTCTCTCAATAACACTAGGACTTGTGTTCAGTATATGCATGCAGTCGATGCTCATCATGTTCATTTCAGCAGCCGAGATTGCTTTGATGCCTGGTGATTTTGATTAATTTGATCAGATATACAGTAATGAGACTCGAGTAGGCGAGAATTTAAAGTGTGTTTGGTGGTGTGTGGTGTACCTGCACGGCCAGCAGCGTGTCCAGCCGCTTCTGGTCCTCCAGTATTCTCTCGTCTCTGCGGCGGCTGTTGATCTCCTGTATGCGCCTGAGCTGCTGCGCTCTTCTCTCGCTGCGCTCCTCCGCGCTCACACACGCTCCAGCCGAGCGGCCCGAGAACGGCAGCTGGACGCGGTGCACTTCGCTCTCGTAGAACTCCGGACTGCGCCACTTCTCCAGCTCTGTAGCAAAAACATTCAGCTCTGGGTTATGTCCGAGACACACTCTCTCAGTGTAGATTCACCTCTTCAGCACACACACACAAACTCCACGCAGATGAGTGGGCTCGACAAACCACCTGTAGAACACACTCCTACTCCTAATACACCAGGCAGTGTGTCAGAAATGCTCATATGCTGTATATGCTTGTTTCTATAGCTCCTCTTTTCATTTATAGCTCTTCATTTTCACACTGAAAGCCGCTTTGAAACAATTATTATTTAATATTTATTGTAAAAAGCACTAAACAAATAAACTTGAATTGAAATAAACTGAATAAACAAGATTCAGACATGAGTTTCATCGGTAAACATGCAAAGGTGACCTCAGATGCTCGTCTTACACAGGCTGATTTGACTCTTTAGGGTCTCACTGAGAAGTCTACAACTTTGCTCTGAGTAAATCTGGTAGTGTAAATAAACACGTTTGCATGTTATTCAATATTGTTACTGAAGTTAATATAAAATCGAAATAAGTATAAATATTTACACAAATTTACTTATGTATCTAAAGGACTGAATGATGGGATTTCTGCGAGCAGATTCCGTTTGGGCCTAATTATGGCACATAAATACACTCAGACAGTTCATAAAAACCACACTCCATGTTTTCTTTTCAAACTACAAACGTTTTTAATTAATTCCGATCTCACCTCTTTATTTATTTGTGTGTATTAGATCATACACAAACGCACTTCACTGAACGTACACACAGACATCACCTATATACAATACAACTGCTGGTTAACTGTTTATTTATAATAACTTTAACTGTTAAAAGCAATAAGTAATTAGTTACTAGTTAATTAGTTAAAGTTATTAGTAACTAACAAAGTTATAGTAAGTAATTACCTCAAATAATCTGAATTTGATTGTAATGCAGTAACGTGCATCTTCTGTAAAGCTGCTTTGAAACAACAATTATTGTGAAAAGTGCTGCACAAATAAACTTGAATTGAATTTCCAAGCTGTTTAGCTGGTTGTGTGTGTGTGTGTGTGTGTGTGTGTGTGTGTGTGTTTACTGTGCTGATAGTCGAGAGCGATGTAACCTAACTGAACAAACTACAAAAGTGTATTATAATTGATTCCGACGCTAACTTTAGTTGATTTCCAGGCAGTTTTGCAGGTTGTGTGTGTGTGTGTGTGTGTACCGTGCTGATAGTCGAGAGCGATGTAGCTGTGCTGGTGCAGGAGCTCCTCCATGCGGCTCAGGGTGATGGAGGCCTGGTTTGCAGGATATTTCAGCTGCAGAAGCCTCTGGAAATACGCCGCAGCCTGACCTCCACCCAGATTCACACGCTTACAATTCCCAGCATCCAGCCTGCAATTTATCAAAGACCTTTATTAAATCACTGAGAGTTCCTTGAGTTAATAATAGAGTAAGACACGAGACGATCACCAGTATCAAACACATCCCAGACAGTGATGATCATTCTTCTTAAACTCTTGTAATAATAATAATAATAATAATAATAATAATAATAATAATAATAATAAATCCTTACATTTATATAGTGTTTTTCTAGGCACTCAAAACACTTTACACACAATGGGGGGGGATCTCCTCATCCACCACCAGTGTTCTTGTGATGGAAATGCTTTATTAGCTTATTCAGGGCAATCAAAGAAAGAACAAAACTACTTACTAACTAGCTAGTAGCTACTAAGCCTCTAGTGTGCACTTTATGTTCAAGCTTAAGCAAGAAATTAAGCAAAAACGCTTTTCTTACTCATTTTTTTTGTCTTCTTTCTAGTCTACACATCTACAAACTCTTAAATCAAGAAGCATTTTCTAGACGAGCACAGAATATAGTGCTGTTTTCAGCAATAATGCGTTTAAATGCAGAGAGATTTTACCTTAAAACAAGCAGAATAATCTAGTTTATTTAACTTGTTTTTAGGAAAATCTCACTTTATTTTGACTCATTATTTCTCATTATGTTTACTTGTCTAGAGAATGCTTCTTGATTTAAGAATTTGTAGATATCCGGACTAGAAACAAGACAAAAAGCGTATTTTGCAGTGTGCTGCTGATTTATTTTTAGATATAATAAGAAACACTCAAATGAAATGTTGTGCTCCAACACTTAAATTCAATACATTTTAATTTCATGCAAACCTTTCCTGATATAATCATGGTTCTACTCAAATTCATTGTATGAATGTGGGAGGGAATATATACATGTAAATGATGCATTAAACACTTTTAATAAAAGACATTTCTGTAAGCTGCACAATCCATCACAACCCACTGCAGCAAGGTCACATTATTCACTTGAGTTTGAGATCAAGTGGACCATCGAAAAGGAGACTTGCAACAATTAATTCTTTGTTTACAGTCGGAGGAGTTTAATGAGAAATGGAGAAAACAGGTAGGATATATTCTCCCATTAAGGCCAGACCTAACATGCAATGTACAATAGAAAGATGTAAATTTTAGTTAATGTATTTTTATAAGAGAGAGCACACATAAGGAAACAGTATGAGGAACAGCACCAACATAAAAAATGCAAACACTTTAGGTGCTAAATGTACCATCCTCACAGTTTCATATGTATAGTACATATACCGGTGTGTGTATATATATATATATATATATATATATATATATATATATATATATATAAGGGGTGTGACGAGATCTCGCAAGATTAAATCATGGCGAGATTTCTTGTCGAGCTGAAAAGTTGTCTCGTGAGTTGTGATGTTATGGAGCCTCTACTACAGCTAGTTACTGCAGCCTCACACAATATGGTTCTTATCCGATGCAATGAAATAGCACTTTATATTTGCTGGAATTACATAATCGTCGTAAACACAAATGCAATTAAGATGTGAAGTATTCCTATTTAAGTTGCATTATTGAAGTGCAGATATGTAAACACCGTAATCAAATTATTAACACTGTGTAGATGTTTTAGCCGCTTTTTGCGACAGGACCTACACACCTATCAAGTCAGTAAAGCACCACAGTCACACATCTCTAAGCGCGCGCGAACAAACACACACTTACTGAACGAACTCCCGGAGACTCATCGTCACATCATCATCATCACGGAACACACGTTTATGCTGTGTGGGATTTTTTTTTTCATTCTGCGTGTGGTATCAAACTCCATAAAAACATCTCTCTCCTATCAGTCCTTACTTCATACTTGCATGATCCTGTCCAGTAGCTCAGAGTGAGTCACGGGGCCTGAATGAAACCTTGCTAAACGAAAGTGAAACTCGTTTGTTAAATTAAAAATTAAATACCAAAAGTTGCATATATTTGTTTAAGTTCAGTGTGTGGAAATAAGTTTGATTTGTCATGTAAAATTGTACAGGGGAGAAGCCAGTCAGTAGAGTTCATAGCTAAATATTCAGCAGTGTTTGCATGTCTTTTATGACATTAGAATTCATTTAAATAGAATTAAAACACCAGTTATTACAATGTTTTTACAAAGCACATTTTTTTTCTAGTTAAATAAAAAGCTATTTTACAAATATTTTGCTGACATTTAAAATTATATATAAAATTGTTTTACGTTCACATAGGCTATTAGAAACATATTTAGCAGTGTTTCCATGTCCATTACAGCATATAATTAATTAAAATAGAAGTAAAATAACATTCACTACAAGTTGATTTAAAGAAAGCAGCTAAATTGTTTTGCGATTTGTGTTTTTTTTTTTTCAGTTGAATAAAAGACTATTTTCCATTGATATATTTCATCATTGGGGATTTCTTAAAAATAGTGTAAAAATCTCGTCTCGTTCTCGTGAACCCAGTCTCATATCGTCTCATGGAGTAAGCATCTTGTCACACCCCTAATATATATATATATATATATATATATATATATATATATATATATA
>CAIGQQ010029170.1:123642-134592 GCA_903798035.1 Danio albolineatus
ATATATATATATATATATATATATATATATATATATATAATGTCTTTCCTTTGAATCCTCACTGTATTCCTTCATGAAGTGTTCTACAGTTTCTGGATTCCTATGATTGGTTTGTGTTGTGTATCCAATGTAGACAAGCCTATGTGCCATACCTCTGCGTGTAAATTTGGAAACTACCGGGAGCCTCGGCTTCTTCTGAACGTGCTGTGTAAATGTGAAGTGCTGTTACTGTGCGTGTTCGTGTTACCTGCCGTTAATGACAGGCAGCACGTGTGAGCAGTGATGTCCAGAGGACAGCACCAGGCCTGTAGGGGGCGCTCCTGCATCTGCTGTGCTGTTCTGACGGAGGCTGAAGAGGCTGTCCACACCGTAAGCCACCCGCGGGACCCCGTAACACTCGAACAGCAGCTCCGACATCATCTGCCTGCACTGCAGCGGGTTACAGGCCGGCTCCGTCACCACCAGAGGGTGCTCCACACGACCCTGAGCACACACACAGGGGTCAAGGGTCACACTAGTGTTGTCAAAACAGACCCTCGATAGTGAAGTGGTCATAGTTGGTAAACTGGGAGAGCACAACAAATCCTTCATCTACAATCCTATTGGCTGAAATAACAACAGGACGGTGTTATCAAGACTTCCAGAAGGAGGAAAACAAGTGTGTGAGACTGATAACGGCAGCCAGAAGAGAGAATCATGTCAGATTTACAGTGCTGCACCCATACACAAGCAGTAACTCATTCATTCGTTCATTCATTCATGTACTTTTCAGCTTAGTCTCTTTATTAATCAGAGGTTCCCACAGCGGAATGAACCACCAACTATTCCAGCATGTTTCACACAGCGGATGCACAAGCAGTAACTCGTTTTTTGTAGTTTGATGCAGAGATTATATAATCCAGACATAATAGCATATAAATGTACAAAAGTATTTAAAAAATATTCATAAATGTATATATTAACAATATTAATACTAATATTCAGGCTTGTCACGATATCTATTTTTTGCTGTACGATATATTGTACCAAAATATATCACGATAAACGATATTATTGTCATTTTAAGACCATTTTAGGCCACTCATTTTATAATGCCAGAATGGCTGTATAACAGCATCATAACGCAAGTACACTCTTCAAAAGAACACATAATATTTTGTACTTAAGAATATTTAATTTCATTTTGATATTAATTTTATTGTTTTATTTTTTTTATAATTTCTTGCTTAGGCATTGGCATCAGAATGTGAAAACGCATATCCAAAACAAATAATAAATAAATGTTAATTTTTTAAAAAATGCAAGGTTTAAAAGCTACAGAGGCTGCGATATCGCTCATATCTGCGACACCTCCAATAGAGAGATAGAGAGGTTGTGCAATCAGCTAAAATGTTGCAAGAATTGTTTTTTTATGTATGAGCGATATATATTGCATCACCAAAAATTATTGAGGTCATGTCCATGTATTGTGCGATAAGTCGATATAATGATTATTGTGACAGGCCTACTAATATTATTATAATATTTTTTTTTTTTTATTCATCCGTGTCTTTTACTGCTGCACATTTTATGTCTGTAAAGTGCCTTGAGATGCTACTTTTAAAAGAACTATATAAAAATAAAGTTTATTATTATTATTATTATTATAAATATTAAAACATTTAAAGCTTTTTCGTATGAAGGGCCAAAAAGCAAACATCATTGATAGCCGTGGGCCGAAGATAAACACACCAAACTATTTTACATGAAAGGTGCCATGAATAATTTCCTAATTCATATTATTTTTATTATATAATGCAGTTTAACTTTTTAAATGACAACTTATTCCAATGAAAACATAATCTCCTTTCTAACACAGTGGAGTTCAGTGCTGAGCACACTAGTTGAGCAGAATCTGTCTTGATTCACTCACCAAAGTCTCTGCATTGTCCTCTATCCGCCGTATGTACAATATAAACTAAAACTGATTGATTTGCACCATTTACATTCAAATATTTAATTTAAGATCGCTTTAATTGTGGATTAACAATAAAACAAACAAATAAAAGGGAGCATTAAACTTGAAATGACAATCTAAACCATTCTCAGAGGTAATGTTTGTTTAAATCAAAGGTTACCATCGGCCAACATTGACCCACGGGCCCTAGTTTTGGCATCTCTGGCTGCTGATGACCATTAAATGCAGTCTTGTAAAAAGGCTCCATGAACAGCAAATGAAACGAAGGGGGACTTCATGTCAGACTTCGAAGAGCGTCTGATGAGGAACTGAAGTATGACGCCAGAAAACCTGTTGATCTGTTGATGTGGAAGTGACAAACTGCAATGCTTAGAATGCTTATATCAGGTTTATATCTTCTAATCTCGTAGTGTGAAGCACACTAGCTTATAGATATCCTCAACACTAACAGATTTTCAGTAACATCTAGAACAGGGGTTTTCGCAAGAAAGCGCTTGGGGGTCCGCGAAAACTTGTCAGAAAAAAACTATTTAAGAGATTTTTTTTTCAATCCTAAAATTATTAATGACCAAATCTATACATAGTTTTAACAGTGAAAGTACTTCAGTCAAAGCACAGAGCCTATTTGGTGGTTGAAGACGACATGCGTGTTGCTCTCACTAAAATAAAGCCACGTTATGACAAACTATGTAGAAGCCATAAAGCTAATCCGTCCCATCAGGAGTTTTGAATCAGTGAATGATTCAAACTGATTGAGTTTGTAATGCAAACCCTGTTCTTCAGGTTTAATTTGTCACATTATAATTCTGTGAAAGACGGTTCCCTTTTAACTTAATGAAAATATAGCAGCAATATAGCAGTGCCTTAATTTGAAAAGGTACCCGGTTCAACGTAAATATTTAGCAGTTTTCCAAAAATACAAGACAGGAAAAAAAAATACAGAAACTACAAATGTCCAGGTTTAATTTTTCAACTACCAGTGCCTTATTATTATTATTTTTTTTTTAAAAGCTATCTTGTTCAGGTAATGTAAATATTTTGTTGTTGTTGTTTTTTATTTTTTGTTTTTTATGAAATATTAAATAATTTTGAAAATCATTTTTGGCTATAGTGAGTTGGCAATTAATAAAATAAATAGTTTTAAAAACAACACATTTCACAGGCATGCAAAATGGTAAATTATAATGTCTTTACTCTATACAGAATTTTAGTTTACATATTTATACTTGAAAAACATAAGTGCCTTTAAACATTAGGCAAATGGGTCCCCTGCAAGGAATCATCATACTTGGGGGTGCCTGAGATTAAAAAGTTTGAAAACCCATGATCTAGAACACTTTATTTAATGTTTAACGGGCACTTTAACTACAGCACTGTAAGGTGGACAGACCGCCTCCTCCTCCTCACCTGAGTGTTTATCCCGAGGTGCATGAAGATGTAGTCGAAGACGAGCTCCTGGATGTCGAAGTTGACCACCGTGTCTCGGTCGAAGGCGCTCTTGAGTGTCCAGCGTAGCGGCTCAGGGTTCGGGATGTCATTGCCCACCTGCGCTCCCCCGCGGGCGGCTCCTCTGCTGCGGGCGGCCGCCGGGCGGAACACCAGCCGCGGGTAGTCGAGCTCCGGGGCTCCGCTGCTCCAGCCCGCGCGGCACTGGAACGAGCCGTTATCCACCACCACCGGCACCGGGCCCGGAGACACACACCGCCGGTCCAGCTCGAACACCGGGTCCGGGGAGCAGCGGTAATCCTCGAAGGAGTAAACCGTGCTGTTTTTACTCATGTTGGACACCACACTGCGACTTCTTCTGCACGCTCAGCACTGTTTGTGTTTTACTTTTGTTTCATTCTCAGCACCGCCACCTGCCGGTCGAACAGCCAGTAATGTCTTTTCAGCTTAGTCCCTTTATTCATCAGGGATCGCACAGCGGAATGAACCACCAACTAATCCAGCATATGTTTTACGCAGCAGAAGCCATTCCAACTGCAACCCATCACTGGTAAACACCCATACACACTCATTCACACTCATACACTAGGGCCAGTGTAGTTGATCAGTTCCCCTATAGCGCATGTGTTTGGACTGAAACCGGAGCACCCGGAGGAAACCCACACCAACACGGGGAGAACATGCAGACTCCACACAGAAACACCAACTGACCCAGCCGAGACTCGAACCAGAGACCTTCTTGCTGTGAGGGGATTGTGCTACCCACTGCACCCCCATGGCACCCACAAATAAAATATTAAATTAAATTAAATTAAATTAAATTAAATTAAATTAAATACAGAAATTTTATTAAATAAATACAAAAACTTAATTCAATACAAAAATTAAATTAAATAAACAAGTCAAATAATACAAAATTTAATTAAATAAAAAAAAATGAAACAAATAACGAAATAAAAAATAATAAAATAAAATAAAATAAAAAGTAAAATAAAACATTATATAAAAATAAAAAATATTAAGATAAAATTAAAAGTCAAATTAGATGAAATCGAATTAAAATAATAAAATTAATTAATAAAATTAAAAAGTAAAATAAAAAATTTATATATAACTGTAAATAAAAATTAAATTAAATTAAATTAAATTAAATACAGAAATTGTATTAAATTAAAAACAAAAACTTAATTCAATACAAAAATTTAAATAAATAAAGAAGTCAAATAATATAAAATTAAATTAAATAAGTAAAAAAATGAAACAAATAATGAAATAAAAAAATATAAAATAAAATAAAATAAAAAGTAAAACAAAAACAAAAAATAGTAAGATAAAATGAAAAGTCAAATTAGATAAAATTTAATTTAAATACTAAAATTAAATAATAAAATTAAAAAGTAAAATAAAAATATATAAAACTGTAGATAATAATAAAAATTATACAAACTTAATAAAATTCATTCATTCATACATTTTCTTGTCGGCTTAGTCCCTTTATTAATCAGGGGTCGCCACAGCAGAATGAACCGCCAACTTATCCAGCATATGTTTTACACAGCGAATGCACTTCCAGCTGAAACCTATCTCTGGGAAACACCCACACACTCATACACTAGGGCCAGTGTAGTTGATCAGTTCCCCTATAGCGCATGTGTTTGTACTGTGGGGGAAACCGGAGCACCCGGAGGAAACCCACACCAACACGGGGAGAACATGCAGACTCCACACAGAAACACCAACTGACCCAGCCGAGACTCGAACCAGTGACCTTCGTGCTGTGAGGCGATCGTGCTACCCACTGAGCCATTGTGACGCGCTAAAACGACACTAATTTAATAATTTTAATGCTCAAATAAGCCTTTTCTCCTTTGACCTATGTTTATGTGTGTCTGTCATATTCTATATGTGAACATGAGATGAACACTATTGACGTTGATTTAACCCATCAAAGGTAATGTTTGCGTATGTGTGTGTGCGTGTGTGTGAGTGTGTGTGTGTGTGTGTCTGTGCTCAAGGATCTGTCACAGCAGTTATTGTGTATGGAAAGTGACACACACTGCTTTCAGCGTCTGTACGGCGTAATCAACAGCCTTTCATCTCTCCATCAGTGTGTGTGTGTGTGTGTGTGCGTGTGTGCGTGTGTGTGTGTGTGCTTCAGACACAACACTATCTGCTGCTGCGTCTCCTGAAGCAGGATCATTATGGTTCATTATTGCAGGAGCAGATGCAGAGATCAGATCTTTGGCTGCTCTTTCACCAGATCTCTGATTCTAATGCACAATACACTGAATCTCCATCGATCATAGCTAACTGTAATACAAGAATACATTTAATCTGACATTTAAAGAGTACATGCATATACATAAGTGCTGAAGTGTGTTTGTGTGTGCATGTGTGTGTGTGTTTATAAGTTCAATTCAATTCAGCTTTATTTGTACAGCACTTTTACAATGTAGATTGTGTCAAAGCAGCTTCACATAGAAGGTTATAGTTAATTGAAAGTGTCAGTTCAGTTATTAGTGTTGGAGTTCAGTTCAGTTCAGTGTGGTTTAACATTCAATGCTTAGAGTCCAAACACTGAAGAGTAATCCATCGGTGCGCAGCTCTAGCTGCAGTCTAGGCGCTGGAGGTTGGAGAATTCGAGGCTCGTCTGTCCGTGGAGGGTCACAGGAATCAGTCTCTTGCTTGCTACTCCGCCAAGCAGCTGCTCAGGATACGGCCTGGTCCAGGATTATGGAATCTTGGAATCGTCTCGTCGCGAGTCTTGGATCGCATCAGTGGTGCTGCACAGTCTCTGGGGGCCTCGGGATGAGCATCCCCAGGTGGAGATAGAGAATGACGAGAATAATTAGCGTAGCTGCAGTTCATAGTGTATATAAATGAGATGCGTGGAGCACATTCATGCATCATACCGCTATGTGCTGTATTAAGTGTATGCTTTACTAAAGAGAGGTCTTTAATCTAGTGTTGAACTGTGAGAGTGTGTCTGAGCCTCGGACATTATCAGGAAGGCTATTCCAGAGTTTAGGAGCCATAAATGAGAAGGCTCGACCTCCTTTACTGGACTTTGCTATTCTGGGTACTACCAGAAGCCCTGAGTGTGAAGATAAGTCTTACCGCCAATTGCACAGACAAGATTGTAAATGTAATTCTGATCTGGGTCGTGTAATTTCTAGAATATCATGATATATATTTTTTTATTATTGTTTGTTTATTTCTCGTCCAACTCATGGACTATCACAGGTTTTAGTTTGACACTTTAAATACAGCTTCCGTTTATCAAAATGTATTTTTATATAGTATTATTTTATATTTCCACTTGCAAATGAACATATCCACTGCACATACATCTGTAAATATATGATCTATATTAATCATCATCATTCAGATGATGACACTGCACACAGCAACATGCTAACCTAGAGTAAACCTATAACATCTCTCAGTATGTGTTGATCTGCTCTTAATATTGTTAATATTGTGCTCTTAATATTGTGCTCTTAATACTGCTCTTAATAAATTATGAATGTAACATTCTTGATTCGGACGACTATAAATCATCAGCTGCCTCCTGTAAACTGAAAATCCCTCACGTCCCCCTGAGAAACAATTACTGTACAGAAATGGTGATAATGTACAGCACCACTGTCTCGTAAGCCCTATTCGGACAGTAATTGTTTCTCGGGGGACGTAAAGGTTGATTTCATTGCCATCTCAATCCTGGATGTGTTTCTCCTTTAATTACCTACTGTATTTTTGACAAACGCCAAGGTCATGTGGTGATTTATAGGGATAGTTCACACAAAACTAAACGCTGCTTTGTTTATTGCAGTAACCAAGGCAACACTGTTATTCCTGCTGTTACAGGCGCCCCCTGCTGGACATTACCGGTAATTTGCCGGAGCACTGCTCTGTGTAAACAGAAGGAAGACTGCCGGAATGATCGCGTTCACGATTAGAAAGTGCTGACGTGAGACGTCTACTCCAGCCAATCAGAACACCCAGACGCATTCACATCCGCGCTGTTTATGAAAATAAAAGCCTTTGAATATTTCTCCAGTCACATTCAGCTGCTAGATGTTAGTCAGAGAACGTTTCTATGTGCCTTCTTAATGCCGACTGTGGAAATAAGATCGATAAAATGATAAACTGCCGTTTGTTTACCTTCAAGCTCTGCTTCAGTTGCTTGGCGTGTGTGCATGTGAAGCAGCCAGGGAGCACCAGCACACACATATTATATACATCTCGACAAGTGTTCCTTCATATGTTTTCATCAAAGATGTTCACCATACTCATCCATCTACAGAATTAGTAATGTGGTCAAATGTGTAAACATTTAGCTGCGGTTCGCTTCTGCCTTTGGATGTCTCTGGGAGAAAGCAGCTGCATGAATGCTAAAGCTTTAAATAAAAGTGAACCATCAGCAAAAGCTCGACCCCTTCTGTGTTTACAAACACAAACACAACCGTTTAGAGCTCATTTCTGCTTAATGATGGCAGAGTTTACCACTATTGTGGAACGGATGTGTGAATGCTCTATTCTAAAAATTCGGTAAAGTCTGTCATTTTCACGATATTTACTGGTATTACTGTGTGAAAGGGGCTCGTGTCTTTATCATGATTTAATGCTGAAAACTCAATGACGTCACTTTGTACCGGCTGGTGCACGCTGGAATTTACACAACGATCGTATAGCCGTGGCGTAGCTTCAAAAGTAATTTTTAAACGTGAAGCAGCCGGGAAGCGCCAGCACACACACATATTATATCCATCTCGACATGTGAAAGTGTTCCTCCATATGTTTTCATCAAAGATGTTCACCATACTACAGAATTAGTAATGTGGTCAAATGTGTAAACATTAAGCTGCGGTTCGCTTCTGCCTTTGGATGTCTCTGGGAGAAAGCAGCTGCATGAGTGCTAAAGCTTTAGATAACAGTGAACCATCAACAAAAGCCCGACTCCTTCTGTGTTTACAAACACAAGCGCAGCCGTTTAGAGCTCATTTCTACTTAATGATGGCAGAGTTTACCACTATTGTGGAATGGATGTGTGAAAATCGGTAAAGTCTGTAATTTTCAGCATATTTACTGGTTTTATTGTGTGAAAGAGGCTCAGGTCATGAATTAATGCTGAAAACTCAATGACGTCACTTTGTACCGGCTGGTCCACGCTAGAATTTACACAATAATCGTATAGCCGTGGTGTAGCTTCAAAAGTTATTTTTAAACGTGAAGCAGCCGGGAAGCGCCAGCACACACACATATTATATACATCTCGACATGTGAAAGTGTTCCTCCATATGTTGTCATCAAAGATGTTCACCATACTACAGCATTAGTAATGTAGTCAAATGTGTAAACATTTAGCTGCGGTTCGCTTCTGCCTTTGGATGTCTCTGGGAGAAAGCAGCTGCATGAATACTAAAGCTTTAAATAACAGTGAAACCATCAATAAAAGCTCGACTCCTTCTGTGTTTACAAACACAAACACAACCATTTAGAGCTCATTTCTACTTAATGATTGCAGAGTTTACCACTATTGTGGAATGGATGTGTGAATGCTCTATTCTGAAATCTGGTACAGTCTGTAATTTTCAGGATATTTACTGGTGTTACTGTGTGAAAGGGGCTCAGGTCTTTATCATGATTTAATGCTGAAAACTCAATGACGTCACCATATGTTTTCATCAAAGATGTTCACCATACTACAGAATTAGTAATGTGGTCAAATGTGTAAACATTAAGCTGCGGTTCGCTTCTGCCTTTGGATGTCTCTGGGAGAAAGCAGCTGCATGAATACTAAAGCTTTAAATAACAGTGAAACCATCAACAAAAGCCCGACCCCTTCTGTGTTTACAAACACAAACACAGCCGTTTAGAGCTCATTTCTGCTTAATGATGGCAGAGTTTACCGCTATTGTGGAATTTATGTGTGAAAATCGGTAAAGTCTGTAATTTTCAGCATATTTACTGGTTTTATTGTGTGAAAGAGGCTCAGGTCATGAATTAATGCTGAAAACTCAATGACGTCACTTTGTACCGGCTGGTCCACGCTGGAATATACACAACGATCATATAGCTGTGGCGTAGCCTCCAAATTTATTTTTAAACAACGCCAAAACAACCCATTTTCACTTGATAGTAAAATATATATATGTCCTAATGGTGTTTTTAACAACGAGGAACTCATATATGACAGTCAACATCTCAACAAATGTGTTCTGGAGTTTCGTGACCCTTTCAAAGGCACTGATTCCCTCTCTGAGTGCTGTAATAGATTCCTCAAATAGACGCTGCTGCAGGTCTGTGTCCGTGTACTGTTTGTCTTTCATTAGGTGTCAAAAAGCCACCTTCTTATGTTGTAATTGGCTGTCGTCATGACGATCCAACGTTAATGTACCATGTGTTTGATCAGGGTTAGAGATGAACTCTGCAGGAGCATTCAAACGTGAGGAGCCCACATGTAAATATTAACACCTGAAATGATCACATAGTTCTGGGAGATCACAAACTCAAGACCTCCACTGCAAATATATCATCATCATCTCATTCAGCTCTGGAGGTTGTTCTCTGTTGGATGATGATGATGATGACGGTGTATGTGGTGTGCCGTCCTTCCTCCCTGTCTAGATGTTGGCTAATGTTTTCCCTCCAGTGGTTTCTCTCTTATTATCAGTGTTTGAGGATACTCCCCTTCCTCCATCTCCTTCACAGCAGCTGTGACACACGTACACACACTCACTCCTGCACACACACTCTCTCGAGTCTCAGCTCTTCTCCTGTAAAGATGCTGCTGCTGCGGAAAGTTCGAGATCAGGTCAAGAAACATCCAGGAGTGAGTATTTTCATCTCTTTTATACCCCTGTATGTGTTCCTATAGTTATTGTCATTATTCAGCACTGAAGGAATAACACAGTCATATTGATTAGATGTATAAACTGATGCCAGAGCGCCTCGTGAAGCATCTGGAGTAAAACACTGTGGGATGTCGGATTCAACATCATTTTTAATCAATAATTTTACCTTCTAAAGCTGTTAGAAATGTTATAGAGTACTATTAGTATCTCTTAATATCATCCAAACACACTGAAAACAAGGCTTTCGTAATAGAGTTTGTGTCTTGTTTCTAGTTCAAATGTCTACAAACTCTTAAATCAAGAAGCTTTTTCTTGACAAGTGCAACATATATAGTCGTGTTTTCAGAAATATTGAGTCAAAATGAAGTGAGATCGCTTTAATTTTTAGTCAGTAATACTCAAAATGAAACAATATGTTTTATTTGTCTAGAAAATGCTTAGTGATTTTAACATTTTGACATTTTTGGACTAAAACAAGACAATAATATGCATATAAAAGCATAAAATCTGATTAAAATATGTGTAGCAGTGTATAAACATTTATATATGTAAAAATAAACATTGAAAATGTGTGTAACAATGATATACTGATGCAAAAATACTAATATTATATATAGGGCTGTCCAAAAATTAATCGTGATTAATCACATCCAAAATAAAAGTTTGTTTTGACATAATATGTGTGTGTGT